>JAAGVU020000242.1:0-16307 GCA_011763525.2 Mormyrus iriodes | reverse complement strand
TATACTTTTACAACATAAGCAATTAAGAAATAACATGTATTGTCCAGGAACAAAATTTGTGTTACATAGTGTAATCTATGTAATCTGGAAGAAATCAACATTCAGCACACCTACAGTTGACTGACACTGCTAGTAATGAGCAAACATGGCTTAACGTGTCACCTGAACTGGGCACTGAAGCCTAGCTCATACTTCACTTTTCTGCCTGCGTTTAGGGTCTGCTCACCCTCGTGCACATAGGCTAGGGGTCTGCGACCCAACTCTAGCCAAGCCAGACGGGTCTCGACAAAGTTTGAGGTTTCAGGCTGGGTACATGTCAGTTTTAATGTTCAACTCTGGGCTCATGTCAGGTTAGTTCTTTCTGTGCATGATTAGTTTTTAGTTACTTAGTTGGTTATTTTTAAATTATACACAAATCGGTTTTGGGGCTTGCTGGGTGTAATGTTTCTTATTGTAAAGAACAATTAATAAACAAACTCATATTGCAAGCAAGTGAAACTAATCCCCAATCCCAATGTTCCCCCTGAGGCCTAAATCATAATCCTTCATGGATTTAAGTGACGTCACCTGGTAAGTGATTGAGTGTGAGAGGCTGCAAGGGCTCGAAATCACATAAATAGGAATGCGACAGCACTCGCAATATATCATGTTACCCTGACAATGCCATAACATGTTCCTTATTATTCTGGATTTGGGACTTTTTAAGATTTGCGCCTTCTCAATGGGCTGACTGCCTAATCTTAACGTGTTCCAGACTTTTGCCTTAAAGAGTAGATGAGAGGTAGTTGTCAAATAATTAATGTCAATTTAGGCCTCTCTCTTTTTTTTGTCCAAACTGCATCATTAAGCAAAAACTAAAAGAAATACTTGATAAACTAGGTACATAGCATATGCTTGTGTTTTTATGTAACATATGTTATGTAACATTTTAATGTAACATCCATGCTTCTTTACCATTATTTTTTGTAATACTTCTTAAACAAAACATAATCCATGCATGCATATATATATATATGGTTGAACATTTTATCGATTTCAAATCGAAATCGCGATTTGAAACAACGCGGGTATCCTAAAAAGGAAATACTGTTCTGCAGTGCAAGCCCTTGATCTTAAAAGAGGGACCCAAAATTATACAACGGATGAACAGGACACGTTAGATGATCAAAGGAATGAAAGTGAGTTTACGTGGTTGCGGATGGAGTCTCTGGAAGCTTGTATGGAGGTGCTAAAATGATCGAGAGATGGAGTTTGGGGAGCGAGGTCTGGAGC
Source organism: Mormyrus iriodes (assembly GCA_011763525.2). Classification (NCBI taxonomy): domain Eukaryota; kingdom Metazoa; phylum Chordata; class Actinopteri; order Osteoglossiformes; family Mormyridae; genus Mormyrus; species Mormyrus iriodes. The sequence goes on along the minus strand of JAAGVU020000242.1, from coordinate 15,035 downwards.
GATTCTCTGAGTCTTAGTTGTTCTATCTTGCGGCTTTGTCTTCGTAAGTTGCGGGTCTTTCTCCTCCGTTTGTGCGGCTTCGCCTTCAGCCTTTCTGCTCTGCTCCACCCCTGAGGAACACCAAGCTGTGTGATTTTAGAGTCTAAAGTCCATAAATATTGCTCATTGGGAATTCGACACTCGGACAAATGACCTAGGACATCCGACTGGCGGGCTGGTTGAGGGTGCCTGTAGCAGTCCATTAGATTTATGACCCTAGACTCAGGCAACTTAAATTAATTCCGATTAAAGTCTTTAACTTAAGATGCGTGCAATTACGTGACAATCCATGATGAGATTCATATTTAGTAGAATTTTTCCGTCAATTTAATACCAAATATGACATAGCATACGTCGGCCGAGAAAGCCCAATGTAATTCAAAAGGAAAAAACGCGCTGCAAAACAACAGCGTATTATTCAAGCTCATAATGCACATACAGACACACTGCAAATTCGCAGACGCTACACAAATTCAGAAAACACTTTCATCAAAATCACAACACATTCGCCACATTTTACATACGCGCTGCAAATACAGGAAACACCTGCAACTTCCGAAATGCTGCAAATAGCCACAACACAACGGAAGTGTTTCCGGAAGATAGTTTTCGGGCGTAATGGAGCGAATGGCAATAATTTAACTGTGAAAAGTATGTTCTCTTTGTCAGATTAATCGCAAAGCTTTAACGTTTACGTTGAAAATATTATTACATACAAACAAAGTTTAGTTCGTAAGTTAAAGCAATTTTCACTCTTTGTTTGAACAGGTTATGTTCTGTTCATTTTTTGAGATAGCTTTGCATGATATCTCGTCATTTTGCGGCTCCTGTGGCAACAATATAAAGTTTTTACAAACTGTTCATGCTGTTGGTAGGTTTAACGATATTTATTACAATTACAGCTGTTATATTCACTTTTTTACACATTCGTATTCACTATTATATTATGCATTCAACTTAACATACTTAATGAATGAGTTCAACTCTTATCTAGTAACTCAAAACTAAAAGGCATTTAATTCCATAATTGCTAATGTATCAACACTCCAAGGTAAAATTAAATATTTGCTTTGGGATTTTTTTTATTGTCTTTTCTCAGGCTCAAATTATAGCAAATATATTAGCTTGATTTCTGAATGTGAAGACTAATTACCCAGGGCATCCTCTTCCCAAAGTTATGTATTTAATTCATTTGTTGATAATATAATGTGAAAAAATATACAAAAGTATTAGTGGTTCTAAGGCTACTAGTCACAAATTACTAATGACCTCATTCTCCCCCTCTTTTGTCAGGCCAAGGACCTATGTTCGACGAACCCTCAGAGGATGAACTTGTTAACAATTATTCCACAGACGGCCACACATATGAAATAATTACTGAATCGTTCAGAACCAACCATAACATATCTACGAGTCTGAACACTCTAAAAAGAATACTGAGGAGTGCAGGCTTAACTAGGAGGACTAACTACACACCAATTGCTATAGTGCGCGGGGTGATATCACAGGAACTGAGGGGATCAGGTCAACTTTTAGGCTATGGGGCAATGTGGCAGACCATGTGACAGAAGTACTCCTTGACAGTTAAAAGGGACAAAAAGGGACTGGCTAGAACTGTGCAACGCTCCACTCGCGGGTTTGTCTGACGTGGATATTACTGTTGGACCTACCCAAGTCTGGCAAGTTGATGGCTATGACAAACCGAAACCTTATGGCGTGGATATCAGTGGCCGCATCGATGGCTTCTCGAGAAAAGTGATGTGGCTCAAATATGGATGGTCTAACAATGATCCAGGGATAATTTTAATTGGAGTGTGTATCACAATTCCAAATAATTCCAACGCACCTCCGCAAAGACCGTGGCACAGAAAACTGAGTCATTCACTGCGCCTTAAGATCTGAGCATGGAGATGAATTTGCTGGAGCTCAAAGCCACAGGTATGGTGCATCAAACTCAAACAAACGCATCGAAAGCTGGTGGTCCTGCTTTGGAAAACAAAGGTACACCATGACGTAAAATATTCAGGTCAGTAGACGGAGAATAAATAAGCAGCCAGAGGGTATAGTCATCTTACATGCAATTTATCGTTATGTTTAGTTATGACATAGTTGTTTTTTTACACTACTAATGATAAATTTAATTTACATTAGAGCGTTTGAGCCCATTGTTCCATGGATTTTGGGCCATGCGTCTAAAGAAGTCACATAAATTTTATAAGTAATACAGAAATTAACATAAAAAATGTACATAAAACATTTCTGAACAATAGTCTATGGTGTCTAAGGTTAAAGAATATTTTTGTTCATCTGCAGAATAAAATGCTATAGAAATGGAGAGAGATTCAGAATTGGGAGTAGAAAAACGTTTGCGTTTGTCTCTTTTTCTAATAAAATACACAGATACTATTACTGAAACTGCCCAGATATGTACTTTCCTCAAAATGGTAACAAGTCAGCCGAAGCGTAAGTTAATTCGAATCGAAAGCCTAATGAAGTTCTGAACGTAAGCCTTGACAAATGAGCCCCCTACAGGCGCGGTCGCGACATTGCATTCGGCTGCGCAGCATTAAACCCTTGTGTATTTTACTCCTTCCGTTCTAAATTCTAGATTCTATAGAATTTATCCTCATTTTGAAAATGGTCTGGGGTAACTTCAACCCCCAAAATAACACAGGGGTTAAGGCGAACATGAAACTCGAATAAGGAGCTTCAGCCTCGTTAAAACTGATACGTATTCTCATAAGAAATCCTAAAAGAAGATAAACACACATACATCACCTTGACATTTTGTCTTCGCATAAAACTTCCCATAAATAATTTAAAAAGGACAAGCACACACGTCAAGGTGGGTGGGATATGCCACGTCCCCAACCACCCGTAGAAGATAGCAAGCTCCCGCACTGCTTAATGTAATAAAAGTGAGCATTAATACAGCGATTTTAGATACGGACATGTCTGGCGCGACCAAGGGTAAAGATCGGGCCCCATGCCGATGGAGAATGCTGTGCTGTATAAAAGCGGCGATAGTAGCTCTCGTGCCTAAAGTCATCAGGAGGCAATTGGAAAAAGGTTGCTACGGCAAAAGGGTGAATTATCCGAGGGAAAGACAACACACCTGCTTGTAAGAGGAATTACCTGTACGTCCACTTTGAATCAATGGTTCGCGACATCTGGGCTCCTGGGCACATACCTGCTTTCATTCACGTACTGGCGACCGTGAATATCCAAGCTCCATAAAAGAGGCTGGTGGATGCCGTGGAAGCTTTTCTCTGCTATCTATGAAACTTACGCGGCGGTGTGCGTGAAATCGACAGACTGGTAAAGACGTTGATTCAACACAACTCTGTGGTCAAGCCACTCGTCCAAGAATTTCTCATTGGGAGGCTGTCGAGTAACTAGCTCCCATTGGGAAATGCTATTAGTAACGCCTTAGGAATGTAACATTTGTAGAGGTGTTTTCTTTTTAACTCATGTACGAAATGTTTGAACGTTCTTAATCATATGAGGTTTTTGGTAATGTAACATGAAACGTGGCTTTTATTTTTCAAAAGCAGAGTTGTACAAATGTTTTGTTAAATGTATGCAGTGTGTTTTTTAAAATGTACAAAGTTCGCTGTATTCATTTTGCGAATGAGTTTTAAAATATAACATGAAACATGGCTTTATTTTTCAAAAGCACAGCTGCACAAACTGCAGCGCGGTCGTGTTGTTAAAATGCAACATAAATACAATATATTTTGAAATCCTGATGTAATTTTTTTACTATTTTTTGAGAAACAAACGAAGCGTTTTTAAAGAGCCACCTTTCGTGAAATCTACACGTTTATCAACTTCTAAATCCTGAGCCACAACAGGATTGGGACTTGTAGCTGTGAGACTCCACACCTATGAATTAGATCCTTGGGTTAGAAAAGGTCCTCATGGACCCAGGGTGTGTGTGTCTCTGTATCTATATAGGAGGAAACCAGGGGCACCCGTGGCTGATTAACATGAGGTAAGAACACTAGGTAATCCTAACAAGCAACAGGCGCGGCTGATTAGCAGCCCCGCCGGCGGGAAACATCAGGAAAAGACCGGTTGGGCGGGGCTGGACGTGACAGTAGCGTACTAGGGTTGTTCAGAATTTATGAATTGGATTATGAATTGATTTGGCAACACCCTGTAATTGTTCATGTGTGTTACCATATGTGAGGAGTCTGCAGTAGCTTTTCTTGTGAGTGTCGGTGGGGTGTCAGATGGTGGGGGCTGTGACAGGGTTACTTGTATGACTGTATGAAGTGCTTTTCCACCATGGTATACAAAATCATAGTTAAAATATTTATTCTATAGGTGAAACTTCAAATGTGGCATTCATTACGAATAACAGTGACAAGCACAAACTTTTCATACAGGTGCTCGAACAGGGGGGCATGGCCGACAGGTACTTTTTGCTGCCGTACGTATTAGTGATTGTGTGGGGGGGGTATGGGTGGGATTCAGTGTATGCTGTTTATGTTAACATGCTGTGTAATTTATATTTAAATGTTAAGCTGTATTGTTAAAGCACCTACACTATGTATTTGAATTTCTGTGAAACCAATTCCATTTTAATTCTACCTACACTTATATTCAAAGTTGAATTGCGATTCTACACCGTGTTTTCAACCGATTTATAAATTGAATTTGTTTTTCAAGGTCATTTCTGAATGATGTACAACCTTGTTACTCAAATTGCATATAGGTGTTACAACAACGAGCCCCTTTTGCGCTAATTTATAGTCGACATTATAGTTTTATATTGCAATATTGACCTCTTACTATATCATCAGCACTATTACGTTGTCCAAAAAAGAGCTTGTGGTGTTTTCATCTATTTTGGCTGATCTCTGTGACAGGACAGCAGGCAAAATTTCAAATTAGGAACGACGTAGAAAATAACGAGTGGGTCGGAGCACTAGTAAATCTACGAGCATGATAACGAACTACTTTAGTTACGAAAGGTTTCTGAAAACGCGTGCTAATTAGCGATCGATCGAGATAATGAACTACTTAGCGTTACGAAGCTTTCGGGAAAGAAGCCCCTGATAATTTGATTTAACTTATATGACTGTTCCAGATTTTAAAATCTTTTTAAATAAATTAAATTTTAATCAAATGCTTTTGATAATTTAAAAATCGTCAACATAGAAATATATGGGATAATTTTTCACAATCTAAATTCATATTTTAATGCATAAATACATCAAACACATTACCGGATAATCACGGAAAAATTCTATTCTTAATAACAGATTTATGAACTTAACATCAGTTTATCTAAATCCCTATGTCATTAACCTGGGGATGCTGTTTTCCCAAAGTCCTAAATTTGAAGTGCCACACCTCTTTTAGTCATACCGCAGCTATTAAGTCATGTGATCTTATTCACATGACAACACAGCTAATATGTAGTTGGGTCAGTATATACCTGCTTTAAATTTAACAGGAAATAAACTGTAAAAGTACCATATTACTGTAATTCACACTGTTACTCATTTCAGAACAGTCCGGGCGGTATGAGCCAACGACAACAGTAAGACACAGGTAAGAGCGGCTCAGATCAACCTAACGAAACTGTCATTCGACGAAAACATAACAGGATTGATTTGGGTTGTGATATGCTTTCATGTAGTTTCAAGTTTCCTGTCATATACAGATAACTCAATTCTGATTCCAGATTTTTTGGACGCAGGGCACCCTTAAGGTTTTCACAATAAAATAAAAAATAATAAAATATTGTAACGACCCGCCAGTCGAGCAGACACGGGACAAACCGAGCTCCAGCTATTTCTTTATTAAAGTTTCTGGGTAACAATCGTGTCGCTGCCTAGCCACAGCTTCGCCGCTCGTCCTTTCAATCAACCTCCCTTTTCTTTTTCCGACCTCGCACACGCCCCTCCCATATTCCCCATAATCCATCTAACCCCAATCTCAACACTGATAATCAAAGTGCAAAAGAACAGAACAACAACCAATTCAACATTTTTAACATTTAACAAATAACAAAAACCCAATAACTAAGGTCACCTCAATATTTTACAGTAAAAACATTTATATACTATAGGGTTGATCTGTTCTGTTTACCCCGCATGTACACATACAATTTAAAACAATATACCACACAATCAGTTTAACTGATTAAAAGTTATACGTTAATTATTTGAAATATTGACGGCATGATAGAAACTGTAACAACAGGCCTAAGTTATGTTGAACTAAAAAATTATTGAAAAAATACGCTCGCTGTACACACATTAACTTATGTAGTAATTTAAATATTGTTAAATAGAACACGATTATTTCATGACATTCCGATCTTAAACCTGCTCCCCCCCATGACGTATGTATGCTGTCTTACTGGGTAGGATTGTAGATCGACTCGTGAGCTTCGCCTTTCAACTGCGTCATCTTTTCATCATATCTTTACCTTAGCATAACCACATTTTTAAAGTATATTTTAAGCTACCCCAAGTACATTTTGAAGTATTTCTTTGAGGAGTTTCCATATTGAAAAGCCCAAAAACAGGAACTCGTCAGTCACCGCAAGAAATAAGCTTACTTTTGTTTCTAAGTCTTCTTCTAAGACTTTTTTCTGTATTACCAACTGCAAAGTAATTGATATTAATATCTCCTTAAATGCAGGTAAGACATGCCTTTAAATTATCATTACGGCTATATTTTCGGTTTTAGATCTTCGGAGATCTAACTTACCCATACCTGTGCCTCTGTGAGTGACTGGTGTGTGCGTGTACCCTGCGATGGGTTGTTCCTTGCCTTGTGCCTTGGATGGGCTCCGGTCCCCCCCCGCGACACTGAATAGGATAAGCGATTACATAAAATGGATGGATGGATGGATCTTCGGGGATCCCAGTTATTGCCTATGGTCTGGTGACACGACTTCGGAACGCCATTGATTTTTCATTCATTCATTTTCTATGGCTTTAGGTCCGCTTTAGGTTGCGGAGTTCCTAGCCAACTCATTTAAAGATGTAACGTATAAGTACAGTATCTGTAAATAACTTTTGAAAGCTGGACAACGTACGACTAAATGAGAGCATGCATTACTGATCATTTGATATTCTCCTTTTCTAGTTTATGTCGACCGATAGCTAATTTTGTTAGAAGAATTCTAGGTTAACTCGTGCATTGCCCCTGTAGTTTCCGGGATAGGATTCGGACACTCGCGATCCCACATAGGACAGACGGGTACAGAAAATGTATGAATGTACAACCCGAATTCCGGAGAAGTTGGGACGTTTTTTAAATTTGAATAAAAATGAAAACTGAAAGACTTTCAAATCACATGAGCCAATATAATGTTCACAACAGAACATAGATAACATAAATCTATGTTCTGTTATGAATAAAATATTGGCTCATGTGATTTGAAAGTCTTTTGGTTTTCATTTAGTTCAAATTTAAAAAACGTCCCAACTTTTCCGGAATTCGGGTTGTATTTACTGAAACATACAAAATACTGCATTCTGCACAGGGTGATATATAAATGAAGTCTGATAATTTTCTAAGAGTCAAATGGCAGTAAAATGAATGGCAATTAAAAATATGTACAATGTAAAAGGAAGAGTGACGATTCTTTGAAGGTTTTAAGATATATAAGGACATTTCTGCTGAATTAGTACGGTGTGCCTTAGGCATATATGGGCAGTGGCCGTAGTGGCCCCTATTGACCGATCGGCACCAAAGTTGGAGGGTTTGTCTGTAGTCCAGTACTACAGTAGGTGGTCAGTTTGGTGAGCATTGGCTGAAGCATGCCTGAGATATAGCTGTCTGGTTGAAATAGCCATGGTACAGGTGTAGGTTGAGTGTGGCCGGTGGCTGTACTGTACATGGAGGTTAAGCTTTTTTTATGGATCCTTTGTAAGGGCAGTGTACTGATTCACCTGCTACCAGAAATGGCTAGGTGGAAGGCAGATTGTAGCAGTAATCGTAATATGGCTTTAATTGAGTTTTTAAAGATCACTTGGAAATGCAAATGACTGTCATTGGACACTTTATATGTTTTGAATTGGCCCAAGTCACAGAACTTAAGCTAAAAAGGATTTTGACTAATTATATGTTATTCAAAGAGAAATGAGGAAAATGTCAATTGCACTGAGTTTGCAGGTTTAGGGCCATGTTCAATTGCTGTAGTGCCCCCTGTAAAACTTGGAGTGTCCATCCCCAGTACTGTCCTAGATTACATATTAAAGTTTGGTAATGAAGGGCTGAAATATGCACGAGATATAGCTGTCTGACAGAAATGGGCGTGACACAGGTAAGGTCTGGATGTGGCTGGTGACCATAACTTACAGAAAGTTTAAAAAAAATTTTGTAACTATTTATAAGGGCTGTCTTCTGATTTGAATGATACCAGTTTTATGTAGGTTGGTTAAAAATCCTAGGACATGTTCAAAAATACCTGTGTTCAGACTCATATGACATATGCAATACTGGAAAGAGGTAGGACCAAGTTCTATATGTTGTTTGATTTGGCCTGACATATTGAATTGGTACAGCCACAGATTTCAACTGTAAGCTTGACAGTTCAGGAGAAAAAGGCAGAAATGCAAAAGTTGTCGCTGTAGCACCCCCATCTGGCAGACTGAGGTGCCCTTACCAGAGTAGGCTTAGGGTCTGTAGACAAATGGATCATCCAGTTTTGGTTCAGATTGGTGATTGTTAAGCCTGTCAAATGGATGTCTGATATTGATTGGCTGATGGTGGCCGGGGTTTTATGACTAATGACTGCCATAGTATGTGTCTGACCTCAGGTTTGGCCATAGTACATATCTGCCAAATTTGACTTGGATTGGCCAAGAAGGTCAGGAGATATTGGCAGTTTTGCCCTCTATTGACAAAATGTGGCCCGCTTTGTACTGTGTCCCCAGTATGGGGCTGGGAGGTACGATTTCAAATTTAGTTAAGGTAGGGAAAGGCATGGCCGAGTTACAGCCATCTGATTAAAATAGTCCCAATTCAGGTACAGTTTGGGCGTGGCTAATGGCCGTGTGGTAGACAAATGTCAGACTTTTTTATGTGTCTTGATTAGCTCGGGAGTCTGATCGGTATGAAACCTCATTTGTCTGATTTGGTTGGATGAGGCAGGACTAGTAGGCAAAAGTAGGTTCTGCAAATTAGCAAAACATCTACGTAGGCGGAGTTTAATAATGTGATTAGCAGTTTGGTAGGGCATGGTGGCCTGTATCAGAAGAAAAAAAGAATTTCAACTGTAGGACCAACGGGTCAGGAGATATCGATTCTGACTGGCTGACTTGGGTCATATAGTGTGAGTAGTGGGTAGGAATTTACATCTTTCTGCCAGATTTATGTCTCACGGTTTGGGCTGTCCATTCAGTTTTAGGGAAGAATATTAATAAAAAATCCTAACAAAAACAAGAATGGTCCCTTAATAATAATAACAATAAAAACAAAAAAATACTTTTCATAACTTGAAATTTTTTACATCATTGAAATGTTACATTTAACCCAGATCTGTGTTACAACTATCACGGACTATGGGGTAAATTGTAACATTTCAGTCTATGTGTTTGAGACTAAACCATTCATTGTCTGTTTGTGATACAGAGATAAAACCATTCAATGGAAGACATATGCAGGTAGTTTGTATCAAAACATTGGATATCTATTCGATATTTGTGTATTTTTTAAAGATAATATATATGTGCTAATAATATATGGCTGCTCGGCAAATACAGAAAACACTGCTATTGTTTGTACGACTTAATCTTTTATGTGACGATTGATGTATATTAATAATTATTAATTGTAGGCTGCTTACTCATTACATTTATCAGTTACTGGTGATAATTATCTCTTTCCTATTATTTCCTATTCCAACATAATCCATTTATTAAAACATCATGATGCATGATATTGAACATTTTACATATTTAAATCACAATTGAAAAAAAGCATTTTTTTTTTGACAAACAAATGAATCTGAAGTAATCTTAAATACTAATGTTTTAGAATTCAAAAAAAAGAGAGAGAAAAAGCCCCGGCATACTCTTTGCGTTCTGTCAGTTTCCAGGACTATTTGAAACCATTTGTCCGAGTCATTACAGGCAATCTGGATGTAAAGGAATATTAGCATAACCAGTTAGCACTGGTAATAAACATGCCTTGACTGTATAGATACCATGAAATAATGCACATTTATGCGAGAACTCTACACTCTACTTCATATAATTTATCTAATATAAGGCATAAAGAATTATGGAAAATTAAATAAGCTGTAAAAAAAATCCAGCCCATATTGGTTTGTATTGGACAACACTTCTAAGAAAATAAACCAATGATGTGTGTGTGTGTGTGTGTGTGTGTGTGTGTGTGTGTTGGGGGAGGGGGCGGGGTCCATGTAAAAATGACATTGTATAAACCAGATGTCCCCACAATGTGATAAGAACCTATTTTGATGTTGTGAGGACCAGCTATTTGGTCCCCACAAGGGGAAACTCAATTTTATAAAAATCTGTTACTGAAATCGAAAAACTAAAAATGCCAAAAGTCTTATTGTCATGGTCGGCATCTGCCCACCCCGCCTTTTGTGTCCTTTCCCCTAGTTCCCAGTGTCCTGAGTACCCCTCGTGTTTCCCTAGTTCACCTGGGCACTGTGTAGCTCAGTGGGCTGAGCTAGTAGCATGGAGACTGTAGCTTCCACACCTGGGTTTGGGTCCAGCCTCCTCTGTTTTGTTTTATTGGGTTTTGTTTATTGTATTTGAGTTCTGTTTATTTCCCGTGTCTTTTGTTAAATTCGGTTTGTATATTTATTCCCCTGCTTTTTTGTATACCTGTGTTCCCAGTGTTTAATTCCCGTCATGTTCCTAGTTTCTACTATTGGTATTTGTTTGTTGTTCAGTTAATTGATTTCACCTGGTGGTAATTTCCTTGTTCTGTGATTGTCTTCTTACACCTGCTCCTGGTTCTTCATTGTGTATTTAAGTGTTTGCCCTGGTTCAGTTCCTCGGTGAGTCATTGTGTCAAGGTAGTTGATTGTGGCTGGTTGTGATTGGCTGAAGTGTAGGTTTAGTGAGTTGTGGTAGTTTCTTATGTTTGGTTAGTTTGTTAGTTTTATTCCCTAGTGCTTCCCTGTGCCCCCTAGCCCACATATCATTCTGTTCCTGTTGGATCCCTGTGATCCTTTTGTTTTTGTGTTTTCCCAGTGTGTCCCTGGTTCCCCAAACCCCAGTTATTATCCCGTACTCACCAGTGGATCGCCTCCCCTCTTTCCCGCCGGTGCCATGCCTAGGCATCATGACACTTGTATTTTGTTTGGTTACTTATGGTTAAAGTTGTCATTGTTGAGGTCAGGGTTTTTCTCATCTTGATAATATGCATCTATCACTGAATGGAAAAATTTCTAATTAATTTATATTTTTCATCAGAATAGTGCACCAGTTTACAGCATCACTCTTACTACAAATAAACTTTATGCTACAATCTGGGCCAAAAATCATGTTTACAGTTAGATGATTCAACTTGTTGGGGTGGTGTGGTGGTTAGCACTGTTGCCTCACACCTCTGGGACCAGGGTTTGAGTCTCTGCCTGGGTTCCATGTGTGTGGAGTTTGCATGATCTCCCTGTGTCGTTGTGGGATTTCCTCTGGGTGCTCTGGGTTCCCCCCCAACAGTCCAACAACATGCTGATTGGAGTTGCCAAATTGCCCGTGTGTTTGAGTGTGTCCTGTGATGGGTTGGTGCCATATCCTGGGTTGTTCCCTGCCTTGTGTCCATAGGCCCCGGACCCCAAATGGGATAAGCAGTTACAGGAAATAGATGGATGATTCAATTACTTTTGTATTGTATATTTAGCTTCTCCCCAGTTATGATTAATGCAATATTTTGAAGGATTCCTGTAGTATTATATCTATTAAGAACATCACTTTCTCTCAGGTGGCAGTCAAGTAGTTGCTGCATGGATGGAGAGAATAATCAGTTCTCAAGCCATTGATATCAAACAGGTGTTCCAGCACCTATTAAGGTCACGCTTAAGAAGCTCTCTTGAGCAATTTAAGAAATTGTTTTGGAAACATACATGGGTAAACAAAAACCTTTCATAAGATATATCTTTAGAGTCTTTGTAAGACACTAAGAGTCACCGTATGAGGAAACCGAGCCCAAGAGTTCATTCAACAGCCTAGGTTCTCCTGAATCATAGGATATGCAATACGTGCTCATAAACTCAACATCTTTTTTGAACTTTTTTCAAATTAGGTTTCAAACTGGCTAAAATGTGTTACATGAAAAAAATTTAATGTTTACATACTCAAGCATTGTGTGGGCCAGTGCATTTCCTTTTCAGTCATATTGGAAAATCTCTACATATATTTTTATGGGATCTGCCAGAAACCAATGTTTTTGTGAGGATAGTTTTATCACATTTGTGAATGAAAACACAAATATATTTTCCAGATGCACAGTGGAGAGGTTTTAATGCACACATGTGCAAATACCAAATTCAGTTGCAAGAAAAATGTGAACCCTTTAGAACTACCTGGTTTTCTGTATTAATTTGTCATAAAATATGATATTCATCAAAGTTATAATAATGAATAAACCCAATCTGTCTGTCTGTGATAAATTATTGTATTGTTCTTGTACATATTGAGGACATCATTCAAACATTCACAATATAAACTACCGCTCAGAAGTTTGGGGTCACTTGGAAATTTTCTTGTTTTCCATGGAAACACACATGAAATTAGTCTGAATAGGAAATGTAGCAAATGAACAGGACATGCAGACATTGTCAGAGTTAGAAATAATGATTTTAATGGAAATGAATGTGTTCTTCAAACTTTGCTTTCATAAAAAAACACCTTTTGCAGCAGTGACAGCCTGGCAGACCTTTGGCATTCTAGCTCTCAGTTTTTCAAGGTAATCTGATGAGATTCCACCCCATGCTTCCTACTTCCAGTAGTTGATGAATGTAAGGAGTAAGTAGCCTACAATTGTTATAATTAACATCACATTGATCCTCAGGCATAAGCCTGCTATATGCAGTGTTGCCAACTTTGGTCAACTGGCTTGCGTGAGATTTTCAATTCGAGACAAGTCTGCACACGCATTTACATGTATGTGACACTTTTATTACGTTGTAAATAGTCTGTAGGGTTTGCAAGCTACCCTAACGCTTTCAATGTAGCTAATTGTAGGTTTGTAATGGAATCATATAGATTTGTCTATGGGCTCTTGTGTGAGAGTCTGAAAGCGTGAGTGTCACGCCAGATGCGTGAGAGTTGGCAACCCTGACTATATGTGATGTCCTGAAAACATTAGTGGCGTTTTCTGTGTTAGCCCAGCAAACATCTATTACCAGCAATTTAAAATGTTTCAGTTACCTTTAAAAATTCACAAATGTCATATAGGCCTCAGAGGTTTTTGCATAAATGATTCAGTTACATCAAAATCAAGTTCATGGAAAGATATAAAAATGACAGAGACTGAGAGAAAAACTGTCAAACTATTAAGTAGTGTGACCTCATGATTCAAATCATAGTGCGACAGGGGAACATGGAGAAACGGAATTTCCCAGAACACCTGTGCTGGATGTGACATTCCCAGGCTGAAGCTCAGACAGACCAGCCCTGGTATTTAGCAAAATGTTTTTAGGAGAAGTCTGAGCTGACTTGTGATATTGGCTAATGTGTATTTTTTCTTTCTTGGGACAGACATAGATTCGCGGAGCTTCAAAAGAAAAGAAGAGCCTGTTGGATGGGATCGTTTCCTATATGGGATTTCAGAAAAATGCAGATTTATTTCTGCGCTTTGTTCTTTTTTCTACCCCTTGTTATTACAGGAAAGCCAGTTAATTATGGGGATCCAGTTACTTTAGATTGCATTGAGAAAGACAAACCTGTCACCTACGTTTACTGGAAATATAAAAATGTTACAGGAGATTTCCCATGGAAAGACATATTCTCATATATAAATAACACACCCATACACTCCCCACCATTTGAGCATTTAATTGATCCCGCGAGAGACTTTAAAAATGGAAATTATTCCATCATATTAAGATCAATCACCTTTGAGTATGGAGGGCAATACAAATGTTATACACAAATAAATGATGAAGATGTTAAAGAAAGAAATCAATCGTCTGTAGAAGTTGTCGGTGAGTACCATTCCTATATGTATTTATATATGCATGTGTGTCATTTACTGTATGTTCTTGTTCATATTACCCTGAACATTAAGCACGCTGTACCATGTAAGCAGTGGAGTCAAATCATCTTTGTCATTTAGGCTGGGAACAAAATCTCACTTTTTGGAAGGGAGATACAATTACCTTACATCTGCATACAAATGAGTCTGTGCAATTGTACTTCTCGAATAATGAAACAAAGCATAACGTTGGAAAAATACAAATTAATGCCCAAAAATGGGAACTGACTGAAAGATACAGGAACCGATCCAAAATGGAGAATGAGGTGTTGAGAATAAATCGAGTCACCTCTGAAGATGCTGGCATCTACACGGTGAAAGATGAACGTTCGGGAAATATCATTAGCACTGTAAGAGTGAAAATAAACAGTTCAGAAGGTAAGGAGATCACTGAAGTTAAGTTATAGCTCTGAGCTTTTTATGTTTTTGTAATAATTTAAAGTGAAATGATATTATTTCCTTATATTCCATATGATTTAGGTTTACCATCAAATTCCAACAGCAGTACAAACAGTACAAATGTGAAAGGTAATATGTTGGATTTTTGTAGTTTCAAAGGAAATATACTTAATTTTTAATATGTTGTTTTTTTTCTTCTAGGTGATAAGCAACAGCACTATTATACTTCGGAATTCATTGGTATAGGTGTTCTAATTGGTGTATTAGTATTAGTATTAGTATTAGGATTAGTATTGTTCAAGAGGGCGCGGCGTAGCGCGGTCGGAAATGAGATTGTCCCGGACCAAGAGGTTTCACCCGAGACAATCCCGTTGAGGACTTTGTCAGGGGAA
>JAAGVU020000241.1:0-16469 GCA_011763525.2 Mormyrus iriodes | reverse complement strand
GTTATCAACTTAGAGAATATTGTAATACTTGGAGACTTCAATATACATGTGGACACAGAGACTGACGCCTTCAGCAAGTTTCCTGTCCCTCCTGGACTCAGTTGAATGTTACCAACACGTAATGGGACTAATGCATGTTTACAATCATACACTAGACTTGATTATCACTCACGGAGTTTATGTTCATCATGTATCTGTCTGTCCATTGAATCAGTCCTTTTCTGACCATTTTCTAATCACCTTCATGATTCAGCCTCCCTCTTTGACTATGGCAGAGAAGATTATTACGACACGTCACCTAAATGATATAAACTCCTGACAATTTATTAATGCAGTAAGTAACGTGAACTTCTTGTCTAGTTCAGATGTCAACAGTCACCCATGACTTTAATACAGTAGTTAGTCAGATTTTAGACGAAACAGTGCCTTTGAAAAATAAAGTGGTAAAAACCACCAGAGACTCCCCATGGTTTAATGATCACACACGCTCTAACAAACAGGAATGCCGCAGATTGGAGCGCAAATGAAAATCCACGGGTTTAGAAGTGTTCAGGTTAGCATGGTCCGAAAGCCTGCAACAATATAAACAAGCCCTTTACAGGGCACGTTCAGCCTATTACTCCAACCTCATTGATCGCAATAGAAATAACCCTCGCTACCTTTTTAAAACAATAGCTCATCTAACAAATAAGGCTGAACCTCTGCCACCGAGTAACTTCAGTAGTGAACATTTTATGAACTACTTTAATGATAGAATTACAAACATTAGGCTTCAAACATATTCAAATGGCCCAGAATTAACTCCAGTGAAAGTGGAATGTGAACACACCCTTAATGTTTTTGATTTAATTTATGAACAAGAGTTAAGAACCTTTATAAATAAGACCAAACCGACTACTTGTCCACTGGACCCAATCCCCACTAAGCTTCTTAAAGAATCCGTAGAAGTTCTGGCAATTAATTACTGCCATAATGAATGTGTCCCTGTCTGCAAGTGATGTGCCAGACCAATTTCAGGTAACAGTAATCAGACCACTACTGAAAAAACCAAGTTTGGATCCACAGGAGCTCAGTAATTACAGACCGGTCTCTAATGTACCATTTTTATCAAAAGTTCTGGAGAAGATAGTGGCTGCTCAACTTCAGTCATACTTGAAGACACACAACATACTGGATAGTTTCCAGTCGGGCTTCCGTCCAGGACACAGCACTGAAACTGCCTTAACTAAAGTCGTAAATGCCATAAGAATGGCAACTGATGCTGGCAGCGCAACTGTGCTAATGCTTCTGGACCTTAGAGCAGCCTTTGATACGGTTGACCATTTCACCCTATTACAAAGACCCAAATCTGAGGTCAGATTGTGTGGAATGGTGTTGAAGTGGTTTAAATCGTATTTAATTGTTATCAATATGTTCAGGTGTCAAAAAATTATACTCCGTCGTGTATGTCATTAGTCAAATATGGAGTGCCACAGGGATCAGTGCTTGGTCCTTTACTGTTTTCTCTCTACATGCTGCCATTAGGTAAAACAATGAGAAAACATAATGTTAATCATCATTCCTATGCCGACGACACCCAAATATACATTTCGGTCACACCTAACGATTCTGCACCTATTGTCACTCTAACTAAGTGCTTCAATGGAGTCAAGACCTAGATGGCTGAAAACTTCTTATTATTAAATGCTCAGAAAACTGACGTTGTGTTGTTTGGTGGCAGGTCCATACATAGGAATGCCATAATGCCTGCACTCCACTCCAGAGGGCTGAACTTTTCCCTCAGGAACTCAGCCCGTAATCTAGGTGTCATCTGAGATACAAGCCTCTCATTCAAATCGCATGTGAATGCGGTATCAAAGGTATGCTTCCTATAGCTACGCAATATTGCCAAACTACGACGATTGCTTACTATTCAAGACACAGAGAAATTGATACATGCCTTTGTATACAGTAGGTTAGACTACTGTAATGCTCTCTCATCTGGGAGCACACACTGCACATTGAACACCTTGCAGTGTATTCAAAATGCTGCAGCTCGAATCATCACTAAGAGTAGGAAGTTTGCACACATAACCCCTGTTCTTAGTTCCATGCATTGGCTTCCTATTAGATTCAGAACTGACTTCAAAGTTCTCTTACTTACATATAAGGCACTTAAAGATATAGCACCTGCCTACCTGACAGAGTTACTTGAAGTTGACAAGCCGCATTGTCCACTCCGATCACAGAGTGTAGGTTTCCTTGTCGTTCAACATATAAATAAAGTGACAGTTGGCGGTAATGCATTCTGCTACAGGGCCCCTATATTGTGGAATAGTTTACCAAGCTATGTTTGGGATGCTGAATCAGTCTCAGTCTTTAAATCTCGACTGAAGACCTATTACTTCAGTTTAGCTTACCCACAACTATGGCTACTGGTGCTGCTGTACATGCCATTTTAATCTACTATGCTTGTCCATTAATGTGTCAATGCATATTCTGATCACTCATGCTCTCTGCCTTCCCACATGTCCAGGTGGTGCCCGGGGAGGGCCCACTCTTGTCTGTGCAGTAATGTTAGCATGCCCAGGGGGGTTGGGCAGCCAATTGACCTTGGACCCCCAGAGGTTTTTTTTCTCCTTACACTTTGGGGCGACTCTGTTGTGAAAGGCGCTATATAAAAATAAATTGAATTGAATGAATTAATTCAGAGGATGGTGCTGCCTTAATCCTACTTGATCCGACTGCAGCTTTCGACACAGTTCATCATGATGTACTTCTTCATGCCCACTGTCTTAGGTCAAATGACCAGTTTAATCTGTTAGTTCTCAGTTAAAAACAAATGGAGAGCAGGCTTTTGCTGCTGCTGCTCCTAGACTGTGGAATAACCTGCCTGCTCACATCAGGTCATCCCCCTCCATTGCATTTTTTAAGTCTTGTTTAAAAATATAATTTTATTAGTTGGCTTTTGGTCCCTGTAATGGCTCTGCTTAATTTGTGTATATTTGTTTATCCATCCACCTTCTGTAACCACTTGTCCTATTCAGGGTCATGGAGGGTCCAGAGCCTATCCTGGAGACTACAGGCACAAAGCATATAACAACCCAGGATGGAGTACCAACCCATCATAGGGCACACTGACACATCATTCACGCTTATGGGCAATTTGGTAATTCCAATTCACCTCAGAACGTTTCTGGACTGTTTGGAGAAATCTGTGAACTTGGCGGGAACCCTGTGATGACATGGGGAAAGCATGCAAATCACACACATGGAGCCATGGCAGAGACTCTAACTCTGGTCCCAGAGGTATGAGGCAACAGCATTAATAAGTGCACCACCCTTTTATTTGATTTTTTAATATATTTATTTCTCAATGTATTTTACTTATTTAATTTTCTTTCTTACTGTACAGCATTTTGGTACAACTTCAGTTGATTTTAAACATGCTACATAAATAAATTTGACCTTGACCTCATAGGACCTTGAAAATTCACATTATAAGTGCTGATCGTTAGACCTCATTTATAGCTGACACACACAAATAATGAGTATTCAATTTCATTAGTATTCAACCTCTGTATCTATGTTTGTAACCGTGATTAAGTTCTCCCAAAATTTGTCTCGTTTCTGTTATTTTGTCCACCTGCTGTATGTATATAATTTTGTATTATTCTGTGAGTACACAATTTACATATTCAGTTTCATCTTCCATATAATTGCCATCAAAAAAGCCCGGAAAATGCTATGTTGGATAGTTCGGTTCCTGACAAAAATGTTGATTATAATTGGACTTGAATTCTGTGAAAATGAGCATTTGGTATTAGTATAGCCTGAAATGGCAACAATTCAATGACGTGATTTTCTGAGAAGTTTCAGAAATATCCCCCACTTTTCTGTTCTATGAACAGGTAAAAGTTCCATGCTTGAACTACCAGAGTTTAATAGGATGGCTTATTAAAATTACATATTCAAAAAACAGGATTTAATTTATACAGGACATAAAATACTTAGGGTTTACCAGTATATTCCAAAGTTATAAAATAGGCCTGTGATTGTTTAAATTTATTAAGTCAGCGCAATCATCCACAAAGTTCTGAGTAAAGCTGATGAAATGCCTTCAGATATAATGTGGATGATGCAGTGCTACACTGTAGGCAATATATCTTAATAATGTGCAAATCATGACTGATATAAGCAGTTATTGGTATCCTCATGACTGGTTGTGCATAGGCCTGTCTTTGAAGAGGGGCCAGGCCCAGGGTGAGACAATTTATTCAGAGCTTTAGCATTCTGGAATAGCTTTGTATACATAACAATTTATGAATGTTTAACTGCAAATCAATCAAGCAACCT
Source organism: Mormyrus iriodes (assembly GCA_011763525.2). Lineage (NCBI taxonomy): Eukaryota > Metazoa > Chordata > Actinopteri > Osteoglossiformes > Mormyridae > Mormyrus > Mormyrus iriodes. The sequence goes on along the minus strand of JAAGVU020000241.1, from coordinate 12,134 downwards.
CATTCAGAGACAAAATGCTCTATTTTGACTATCTAACACAGAGCTCAAAGCACAAGGCACAACTAACATTTATGGTCATGTCCAACTTTTGCTATTTTGATGGCGGAAAAACAGCCTTCGCGCCAGTGCAAGGTGCAAACAGTTGTCCTAACTCTCTTAAATAAATACCCATGTGTGTCAATTGGTCAAATAGCCTATAATCAATACATAATTCTAATAATGAACTTCAATTATTTTTCAATGATTCAGTTTATTCTTTTATATATAGGTCATTCATTTAACAGTACAATTACGTGAAAGGACCAGTTGTACTCTATAATAAAATGTACATAAATTAACATAAATCAAGCAAAATAAATTAAAAAACCATAAGCGTCATGCACCCGCAGGTTTCCAAAACACGCCGCTCACATACCGTCTAATACGCCACTGACTTTAGACGTGGTTTTTCTTGGTCAAAAGCACAATGTCATTTTGCTGCCTTAAAATAGCAACACGCCCAGCCACACCTCATCTATAAAACACTGCTCCTATGATCGGGAAACCAGCGCAAAATCATTTGTTATTTTGAAATATTTATTGTGCGCTCTTGGCATGAATATGAGGAATGCGCTGGTGTGAAACTAGCAAAACCACTTTCGCGTCGTGCTTTCCGTTGGTGCAAAAGAGAGCCCAAGAAGTTTATCGGCATAAATTCCTCTGTAAAACAAGTGAAAAAAATAACTTTCGGCTCTCTTTATGAATTGTATTGAATTAACTATATCAGTTAATTCCATTCCCTTACCTTATCTTGCTCACAGAAGAGCTTGGATCCCAGTTAGCACAGGGCACAAGGAATTGTGCTGCCCATAGTATTGTAATATCTTAGATGAATAAAAGAGTTAGGCAGTGAAACTAACTGAGAAAAAGGAATGATTTAGAAACACATGATACTCTTCAATGTCAGTAAAAAAACAATTGAGGTTTCATACTTATACTTCTTTACTGACTCAGTTACAGACTGAGCCCCTCACACCTTTCACACACCCTAGCATAGTTCATGGTTGGGCACTTATCAGATGGGTGGTCACTTCATAGGATGATGGGAAGGCCCAGGTCAGTTTTACTCAACTGCTTTGGCACATTTCGTGAAACATACTTAACATTCTCAAGACTATTTCTCAAAACAGTTCAAGCATATAGCATAACACTATAGTTTAGCTGCAAAAGTCTGTAACTTACCCAAAACAATTAACTCATGTCTCAAAAGCAAATAATTCCACCAATGAATTAGTCAATGCCACCAAAATGAAAAGTACAATCAGTATTATTTTAACTATGAGAGTTAAATGCTTAGATATATTGTTAAAATATCAGTGTAAGTACGCTCCTAAGCTCCACAATTCTGAATGATAGTCAGTTCCCACTTTCTCATTGTCACTGACTGGTAATTTTTCTATAGTAAACTGATACTTTTTAATGTCAAAGACTCCAGTTTCAACATTGCAAGGCTTTACATTACAGTACGTAAAGTTCACTGGCAAGAGAAAGTACTCCCATGCACAAGTAACTTCTTCCGATCTGAAAACACAGTACAATAGGAAAAAAGTCACATAGCACTGTATAACACAAAAACAGCAAAATGGCAACACAAAGACAACAAATTTATGACAACAAAATCATGTACTATGGGAACCAAAACTCATCAAACTTATTTTATGGAATATATTTTTGAATTATTTTGAAAGTTTGGTTAACTGTTTTTCATGTGGTGGCTAATACGATGATCACATACATGTAGAGTTTGGGGTGTAAAATTATTACAATGCGAAACTATATAATCTATTTTGGCCCACAAGACTAAAGCAAATGAAAATTGTGCCAAATGATGACAATTGTACAAAACCTTTTGCATATATGTACTGAAACATTTGGATATTTCTGTGAAGCAATGAGCAGTGATGTTCTGCTGGGCAGAAGTGACATCATGGTGTGGGGTTTATAGTACGTTCACACCGCGAGCTCTGGCCGCCCTATCCGTGACGCTAGCGAACGCTTTGGACGCTCTCTGACGTAGGCGGTCGACGTAGGGACAAGGCCGTTCGGAATGCTAGGCCGTTCGAAAACCCGCAGACTTTTTAAAGGGGCCACAAAGGAAACAAACATGTAGCTCATATTTGTGCCAACTGTCGATAGGGAACAATTTGTTTTATCATCTGTTTTACTAGAATATGTAATTATGTGCAAACCGTGAGGTTATGAATGACGTTAACGTTACAGACAATTCGCATTATTTTGCATGCTATATGGCGCCAAAATTACGTAGTACAAAGTACGCAATTTCCTTTCATTTTCACAAAATTATATTGTGCACTTTACCAACCCACCTGGAACACCAATAATTTGATATCTTGGTCCATGCCTCATTTTTTATGTATTTCCCTGTACGCAAATAGAGACACATCATAAATAATTGGGAATCCCGATATGGCAGTGATCAGTTTCTCCTCCATTGCGCTTGGGACTAATTTGGTTAAAATGCAATTTAAGGTGACGCTTTGGGTGACTGATTGCTGTTGGCTTATAATATTGGGCCCAATCTTCCACCGGTGCAAACAGAGAATGCATTTCCGGGCAAACAGATGAAAAATACATCCCCACACCCCCTTCTTCGTTACATTTGCACTGACCCCAGCATTAAGCACGTTTTTTAAAACAATTTGGAGACAAGTGTCATCTGAGCTGTATGATGCAACACTGTTTTAGCCATACATCATCATGAGTTTAGCGTTTGCAGCTAAACCTTAGTGTTGTGCTATATGCATGAATTGTTTTGAGAAATACATACTGTTGTAAAAAATTGTTAAACTGTTTAATCTGTATTTGATAAAAGTACAATGTCGTATGATATGTTACATACGTTTTATGAGTTTACATAAACTGAAACGATCGTTTTCCCACGTTACAAAAAAGAGCTTTCCTTTCGCTGCTTTCAGTGGTGCGTGCTCCCGACACAGACATTCATTCTTTTCGGCATAACACCGGCAAATAGGACCTTTTGTTTGGGCCAGTAGTAGGCAGCCACTGACCACCGGTTCCGACCCGAAAGTGAATCGTACAAACTGTACAAACTGGCATCCTGCGCCGAGTATAGAGCAGTGGGAGAACATTCGGTGTAAGCAAGACAACAGTCCACCGCTGTATTTGTGCCGTGTGCATGTTTATGTTTGTTGTAGGAAAGACACGTTGTCAGAACTTGCGTAAAAAAATGAATCCGCTGTTGATTTTCGCTAAATGTCAAGTGTCGACAGAGACTTTATCCGCTAAAACTAGTTTTTCTCAATTGCTTTGGCACATTTCATGAAACATTCTTAACATTCTCCCGACTATAAGAGCATTTCTCAAAACAATTCATGCATATAGCACAACACTAAGGTTTAGCTGCAAAAGCTAACTTACCCAAAACGAAAAAAAAACTTATTCACGTCATTTATTTGATCTGAAGAAGTTACATGTGCATGCGAGTACTTTCTCTTGCCAGTGAACTTTATATAGCTACTGTTGTGTAAAACCTTGCAATGTTGAAACTGGTGTCTTGACATGAGTAAGTATCAGTTTGCTAATGAAAAATAATCAGTCAGTGACAATGACAAAGTGGGAACCAACTATTCAGAATTGTGGAGCTAAGGAGCGTACTTACACTGAGATACTGACAATATATCTAAGCATTTTGACTCTCATGGTTAAAACGATGCTTACTGTACTTTTCATTTTGGTGGCACTGACTAACTCATTGGTAGATTTATCTATTTTTGAGTTAATTGTTGTAAGTTACAGGCTTTTGTAGCTAAACCATAGTGTTGAGCTATATTCATGAACTGGTTCGAGAAATGCTCTTATAGTCTTGAGAATGTTAATCACGTTTCATGAGATGTGTCAAACATATTGAGAAAACTATAAATAGAATTTATCTTCAGTCACTACTTTAAATTCCACTGGTTATCCGGCTAATCAAGATATCCTGTTATACATGCAATATACTATACAAACTACAAGTCAAAATGATATTTGGGTATATTTAAATAATGCGCATATTATAGCTACAGAACTAATCGTGAAGCAGAACTTACCCCGGAGATAGATCCAGTAGATCAATAGACTTCGTATTAGATTTCCCGGCTTTTTCATATTCCAGGATTATTCCTGTAAAGGTACGCGTTTATGTAGGAGCCGAGCATAGAAGAGCATCTTCGACAAAATCAGTTTATTTAATTGCTTTCTTCTTTTAGCAATTCTGTTCAAACTTTACTTGGTTATGTGAACTGCCAAGAAAGCAAGAATGTAGGATACTACTTACTTTCCTGACAAACAAATGCATACTGTTGTAAAAAATTGTCAAATGTTAAATTCAGAGTAGTTTAATAATAATACACATGAATAAAAAAAACTACGTTTAGACGCATAATAAAAAGAAAGCACAGTGACTGTATATTTGTAATACCTGGGGGGTAATATCTGAGAAGAAATCGCTTGAGCTTCATTGCGATCAGGTCGGAGAGTGTAAACAGAGAGTCACCATGACAACGCACCGTGATAACAAGCTTTTGTTATACGGAACACGTAGCGCCATTTCATGTATGACATCTGGCACTATTTTAAATCTTAAAAATTAACATTAACTTTTACCATATTTTATTTGGCAAACCGTGGCTATAGTTAGATAAGCGGATATTGGAAGTGGGAAACAAATGTATACTAAGACGTTATCTCGAAGTTTCATTATAGCTTATAAATCATTTAAATCAAACTTCAATATTCAAGTATTCAAACTTTATTTGGTTATGTGAACTGCCAAGAAAGTAAGAAAGCGGGATACTACTGACTTGCCTGGCAAACAGATACATACTGCTGTAAAAAATGAAATGTTAAATTCAGACTAGTTTAATAATAATCCACATGAATAAGAAAACTACGTTTAGATGCATTTTAAAAAGAAGGTACAGCGGCCGTATATTTGTAAATGTGGCATTTCTATGGGGTAAGGTAGCTGTCAAATAAGACGTGTGTGTACAAGTAAACATACGCGCATATTAGTCTTTAGACGTGCATAAATACGATTCAGAAAGTTATATCTTTAAGAAATTAAAAATACAAAGCGCAATTTTATGTTTGTGGTCTCTTCATTATGAATACGAAGTGCAGTTTCACGGTTGTGTTTTCTTCATCACGAATACAAATTGACAACCGTGACCCTACTGTGAAAAATACGTCACGGGGTCACAGGCTTTATGTATTGAGCGAAAGCTGTAATTACAGAAACTGCCCTTGCGTTCAAAGTGCATTCAACTTCATAGAGAGTAAGTTTCAAGTTCACGCTTATCGCTGCAGCAAGAGTTCACGTCAATAAAATACATTCACAAATGTTTTTTTATAAAGTGTATTTTATTAATTATTGGGAAATTGTTTACATTTAGCTTCATAGTACAACTGACATGTTTTATTGTATTAATATAGGCCTCGTTGTTCGTTGTTCAGCTCTCAACACCTCATCTGCCCTCAAACCTGATCTGTTTCCCGCGTCAGACCGTGCATGGTTCTGATTCCCAGTGTCCCGGGACTCATGGCTTTATTTGTTCATTCATTGGTTAGAAGAATACATAAAATTAAATATGAAGCAATGCAGTACTGGCATGGTTTTAACGGAATCATTATATATATGATACCAGGGTCATCAACAGACGATTATTAAAGTCCATTACTTCAAACCATCATGTGGGGCGTCTTACCTTTTTTTCGCCTGTGAGCTGAGGATCTTCACATTTCCTTGTGATCAGAATATCGTTTTCCAAAATTTATGAATGACAAATAAAATTTATCACTATAATAAATACAAATATAAAAAAATAAAAACAAAACAATTATGTTTATTACACCAAATGGTTGCAGCCTGAGTTCCCTTATATGACCTATGATCCGAGATGCACAATATATCAGTCCAAAATATGTGTTCACCTATATTTTTGCACATAAAAAAATGTTGAGTGGTATTTATGGCACACGTGGGCCCAAATTCGGACGTTCTGTAACGTTCTGTATGCGTCAAAATGTAACGTTACATGAGGGACTATATTGCGACGTTGCCGAACCTGTGACTGAGTCACCCTCTTTGACCATAACAGAAGATTATTACGCCACCTAAATGATAGGAATTCCCTACGATTTATTAATGTCTAGTACAGATGTTAACGACGTCACCCATGACTTCAATACAGCGGCAAGTCAGATTTTAGACGAAACAGCGCCTTTGAAAAATAAAGTGGCAAAAACCACCAGACATTCCCCATGGTATAATGATGACACGTTATAACAGAAATACCATAGATGGAGCGCAAATAGAAATCCACGGGTTTAGAATTGTTCAAGTTAGCATGGACCGACAGTCTGCAACAATACAGGCAAGCCCTTTATAGGGCACGTTCAGCCTATTACTCCAACCCCATTGATCAAAACAGAAATAACCCGCGCTACCTTTTTAGAACAATAGCTCACCTAACAAATAAGGCTGAACCTCTGCTACCGAATAATTTCAGTTGTGAACGTTTTATGAACTTCTTTAATGATAGAATTACAAATACTAGACTTTAAGCATGTTCAAATGAATGTGTTACGGACCCAGTGTGTGGCACGTCAGCCAACACTGGTGCAACACACCATTAATAAGGATGTAGCGTCTGCAATGTAAGGAGATAACCAAATGGAGCTTTGTTTTAGCTCGTCGAGCAGGGACATCGCTGCTGTACAGTCTCTCCCGCATCTCGCTCCCTGAGGCGCTGTTTTGGAGTTACGCGTGTAATGAAACAGCAACGTTCCAATTTAAGTTGCCACCACCTTTGGCAAACCGGTGGGTCCGGGAGTCGTCCCCAAATTCCACACACAAACCCACACACAGGAAACCGTAACAAGTACACCTTCCTTTATTCGTAACAAAATATATTAAAAATATCAGGTTTAGGTGGATCCAGGCAGGAATACGGGTGTGTTATCCAACCTACTGAACACCAAGCCAGCAACTAGTGCCACCCACCATCACGCCGTATTGCACACCCCCAAAAGGTCTAAAGCAGGGATAGGTTAGACTAACATTTCATCATTAGGCACAAATAATCACCACAAATTCAGTAACACAAGGCACCGCAAAGTCACTCTAAAAAGGGTAATTACTAGACTTAATGGCTCAATACCTATAAAACATTTCCCGGTAAACTACCCACTTTCCACACTAAACCATAATAAATACTTCCCACACACACACAGCGCGCGCAGGCACTCACTCACTCTCTTCATTTAACAAGATTAAAACAACCACCAAACTTCCCTCTATGAAGCAGCCGTCAAAACCCTCCCGTGCGGCTGTAGCGCAGTCTGTGGGCATCGGCGTCCCGAATGCCCACCAAAAACACACAAAAGAAAACAATCCGCCGCACTGGTCTTCTCAAAGTCCCTCGCCGGTCACTCCATCCACAGGTTGCTCCAACGTAGCCCCACACTCAGTCAGCTGAACGTCCAGCAGCGTCCATGCCCCACGAAGTACCGCCGTTGTCTCTCCCCCTCCTCAGCAAAAGTCCTCCCCCCATCAAAGTTCCTCCAGGTGTTTCTCATTCAATCAAAAAATCAAGTCCCACTAATCCTCTGAACCATTTAACACCCCCCCCCCCCCATGACATTTTCCCAATCACATGTCATCACACGTGTAATCAGTAAAGCCCCTGGAGGAACCTCCTAACCTACCAGGTAGACTCATACCACGGCACTCCTTGTAAGCTACGAGATACGCTTTTCCTCTCCTTAGGCTTAAATCAACAATTACCTTGCTGAACCGCAACAATAAAATTAAATGTAAAAATATGAATAATAATAGAGGGGGTGTTTGTGCGTTAAGGCATATATCCTTTACGTTACTCAATAAACGTTTCACAAAAGAAATGTCCACTTTACTCCCAAGCTGTGTCAGTGTGTGAATATACCTACATTACATTTCATAATTAACTCCAATGCAAGCGAAACGTGAACCCACCCATAATGTTTTTGAATTAATTAATGAACGAGAGCTAAAAACTAAGACTAAATCGACCACTTGTCCACTGGACCCAATCCCCACTAAGCTTCTTAAAGAATCCCTGGGTGTTATGGCAAGACCTATAACTGCCATAATGAATGCATCCCTGTCATCGGTTGACGAATTTAAAATAGCAATCAGACCACTACTGAAAAAACCAAGTTCGGATCCACAGGAGCTCAGTAATTATAAACCTGTCTGTAATGTACCATTATTATCAAAAGTTCTGGAGAATATAGTTGCTACTCAACTTCATTCGTACTTGGAGACACACAACATACTGGAAAGTTTCCAGTCGGGCTTCCGTCCAGGACACAGCACTGAAACTGCATTAACTAAAGTTATAAATGACATAACAATGGCAACTGATGGCAACAGTGCGACTGTGCTAATGCCTTAGTGCAGCCTTTGACACGGTTGACCATTTTACCCTATAACAAAGACTCAAATCTGAGGTCAGATTGTGTGGAATGGTGTTGAAGTGGTTTAAACCGTATTTGACTAATTGTTAGCAACATGTTCAAGTGTCAAAAAATTATACTTTGTCGTGTATGTCATTAGTCAAATATGGAGTGCCACAGGGATCAGTGCTTGGTCCTTTACTGTTTTCTCTCTACATGCTGCCATTAGGTAATATAATGAGAAAACAATGTTAATCACCATTCCTATGCTGACGACACTCAAATATACATTTCGGTTACGCCTAACAACACTGCATCTATTGTCACTTTAACTAAGTGCTTCATTGAAGTCAGAACCTGGATGGCTGAAACCTTTTTATTACTAAACACTCAGAAAACTGAGGTTTTGTTGTTTGGTGGCAAGTCCGCAGACAGGAATGGTATAATCTCAGCACTCCACTCCAAGGGGCTGAACTTTTCCCTCAGCAGCTCTGCCCGTAATCTAGGTGTCACCTGAGATACAAGCCTCTCATTCAAATTGCATGTGGAAGCAGTATCGAAGGTATGCTTCCTACAGGTATGCAACGTCGCCAAACTGCGATGATTCCTTACCATTCAAGACACAGAAAAATTGATACATATCTTTGTATACAGCAGGTTAGACAACTGTAATGCTCTGTTATCTGAGAGCACCCACTGCACATTAAACAACTTGCAGCATATTCAAAATGCAGCAGCTCGAATCATCACTAAGAGTAGGAAGTTTGCACACATAACCCCTGTTCTTAGTTCCATGCATTGGCTTCCTTTTAGGTTCATAACTGACTTCAAAGTTCTCCTACTTACATAAAAGGCACTTAAAAAAGAGGTTTTTTTCTCCATACGTGGGAGTTTTTGGGTCCTCTCCTCCGTTTTTATCTGGCTTTCTTTATTTAATTTCTTTGTCTTTCCTTTTCCTCGTTTTGTATTGCTCTCTCTTACTGATGTAGTAATGTATCACAACACACCCATGTAAAAATCTTCTCTTGTAACCTTTTATAAGGTTGGAGAATACAGAGCATGGTAGCTGAGACCATTCTTCTTTACATAATCTCTCCAGATCATCCAGGGTCTCAGGCCCTCTCCTGTGTACTCTCCTCTTCAGCTCAATCCATAGGTTATCAATAGGGTTCAGCTCAGGCTACTGAGATGACCATGGCAGAACCTTGATTTTGTGGTCAGTTAACCATTGCAGGGTTGATTTGGACATGCGTTTCGGATTATTATCCTGCCGGAAGATCTAACGATGACCCAGTTTTAGTTTCCTGGTGGAAGCAGCAAGATTTTGATTTGAAATCTCCTGATATTTAATGGAATCCATGATGCCTTGTACCCTAACAATGTTTACATGGCCTTTGGAGGAAAAACAGCCCCACATCATCACAGAACCTATACCATATTTGACAGTGGGATAAGGTTCTTTTCATTATAGGCATCCTTCTTTTTACACCAAACCCACTTTGAGTGTTTATTGCCAAAAAGTTCCATTTTTGTTTCATAAGACCATTGAACATGGTTCCAGTCAAAGTTGTAGTAACGTTTAACAAACTCCAGGCGCTTATGTTTGTGTATAACTGACAGAAAAGGCTGCTTTTTGGCATCCCTTCCAAATAATCTGTTGGGATGGAGATGCTGTCTGATGGTGGTTCTGGAGACTTGATATCCCTAGGATTTTACTTTTTCTTGCAATTCCCCTTACCATCTTTCTCACTGTACGTGGGGGTAAAATACACTTGGGTCCTCTTCCAGGCAAGTTTATCACAGTTCCAGTTGATAACCACTTTTTTATTATTGTCCTAACTGTAGAAATGGGCATTTTCAGGCAAGTAGCTATTTTTTAATAATGATCCCCTGAGTTATGAAAGGCAACACACTTCTCCCTCATTTGGATTGAGTGTTCTCTTTTCTTTGCCATGATGATGGTTGGCTAAGGGAATTTGGTTCTGTGTCTCCTCACATTTGTATCCCATTTAATCAGGAAGTCATTTATTTCAGCTGGTAAGTTCCTATGCACTCCAATCAACTTAATGTCCAATTTAAATGGCAAACATGTTTCAGTTACATTGTACATTGTAATTTCATTACATTGCACTGTATTTTAGAATTTAAAGTGCAATAAATATACTTAGAAATTGATAAAATATAATTTAGTTTCACTTTGTTTTGTGCAGGTTAAATTCCTGGGCTTGAGAAACTTGCTCAATGGATCAACAGTAATATGAGCCACAGTCACAGGGGTTAAACCCTCAAACTTTTAGATAGTATTATAGCAGTTGTAGTACGAGACCACTTTTTGTGATCTTGGTCTCGTCTTGGATTCGACTTTATTTTGACTCTGTCTTGTCTCGGTCTCGGACATGGAGGACTCGAGGTTTCATTTCAAGACCAGTCAAGACCACTCATCAAAAGGCCTCCATATTTATCGCAACGGCTTAATATTAATCTGTTTCTTAACATTTAGAGACAACAAATGCGCTGATTTTCGCACCTGTTAATCTCAGGTTCATAATTTGCCATAGGTATAATGCACAGACATGAATTGCATATCTTTGCAATCGAAAGGACTTATTCGATCCGGTCGTCCAAGTTGCAACATTGTGCACTAAAATATTCCAGAGTAATACTGTGTGCAATTAGGCATATATTTTAAACATTTTCCACAAAAAAGCAGCCATAATAATCCATAAAACATCGATATTATTCAGATTAGATGGAAAACAAAGCGCGTATTCACTTCCGCAATGATCCACGCACTGGCCTTCTGGGAAAAAAATATTGGTAACACTTTACTTAAAGCAGTTATTATATTGCGTTATACATACCTTCATAACGCATAATAATTCATTCAGAAAGTACTATAAACACAGCTATAACTATTCATGAAATTGCATAACACATTATAGTTGTGTATTATGCATTATGAATGCTCTATGGTTTCATTTATAATGCACTATAAATACCTTCATAATGCATAATAACAATAATATAACAATTAAGGATGTTTTATGCTGCATTATGAAGGTATTCATAGTACATTATAGACTTTCCTAGAGAATTCATAATGCATGAGAAACATGGCTATAATGTGTCTTTTAATAAATATTTTTAGAAACATTTATAGCCGTGTCTATAATATTTTATGAATGCGTTACAATTAATTATAAGAACAGTTATTAGGCTTTATGAATATGGGCTTCATAGAAAGTGTTACCAAAATATTTTATAATTTATTTAAATTAATTAAATTTTTTATAAAAGGGATAGAAAAACATGGACTGGAGTTCTAAAAATAACAAAACGCAGCATTCCATCTATCGGGAAGACAAATACTTGATGTTTTTGCAATATTAATTCACAAAAGTTTGTATATGCTTGATGTCGAGCTCCGTCAAAATAGTTGAAATAGAACGCGCCCATCGTGTAATTGGAACATCTACATGTGAACACAATGACGTGCTACAGCGTTGGTTTGTTGTTTGAGTCTAAACTAAAAGTTTCATTCTCAAAATTTTACCATTTACAGCAGGGGTGGCCAATCTTATCCGCAAAGGGCCGGTGTGTATGCGGGTTTTCGCTGCAACTCCCTAATTAGATTACTA
>JAAGVU020000240.1:0-52597 GCA_011763525.2 Mormyrus iriodes | reverse complement strand
TGTACCTCAAATGCCCCCCACCCCCCCACATCTGTAGTCTTCCTGCTTTATACTGGTGTGGTTGAGGGCAACCGTCTGAAACTGTAGCATACCCCCGTCCCACACATGCCTATGTTTCCCTTCACTTGATCATTTCTAACGTTTTATCATGGGGTAGGAACCACTGATCTGCCCTGTAAATCTTCTGTCCTTTTATTTTGTCGTATTGTGTTTTTTTTAAATAAACTTTGCAAAGACTCTTTTCTCTTCTTGGAGTTTGTAGTTTTTTTTGGTAACTTGGTAGTGAGACTTAAACAGTGTCAAATAAATGATTTTGTATTGAAGATATTTTGTTGTGATTCCTTGTACGTTGCTGCAGTTGAGGTTTTGTCAAGGCATGCCTGATGCTAAAAGGCTTCTTCAGTGCTGGCCGCTTTGTTCTTGAGTGAAAAATGGATGCTTTGAGGGTAAGGAATATTTATTTCAAGGTATTTCTGATCTGGAGAATGAATCTGCAGCACTATCCATATCCAGGTACTCGGAACCCTGGTTTACATGCACCTAATTCTCTGTTCTCAGATGTCACTACTATAATTCTTGATCTTGTAGAGGGTGTGGGTCGTTTCCAGATTAATCAGCTAATTTTGAGGCTTTGTTCTTTTTGGTAGTTCTGAGAGTGCTGTATGTTTTCTGGCCCATGTATTCCAAGCGCACACGAGCTTGTGCTACTCAGTCAACATAACCTGATCCCAGAATGAGCTGCCTTCGTTGGGCTTTTGCGTGCTTGAATAAAGAAATTTTTTCCCTAAGTGAACATATTTAGGCTACTCAGAATTTGCTGCCAGTTAGCAGAATGTTCCCATACACTGTCCTGAAGATCCTACTCCAATGCTTGTATCTTCTCAGCTAGCCCGTGACAGTGAGCTTCTGAACAGGAGCATCCAAGCGGCAGACAAGGTCATGGGGGCTGGCTATGCATCAATGGCGTCTTGTTCTAGTGTTGGTGCATGAATGGGGTGGGGGTGGAAAGAAGTTAGGTTTATTCATGGTTGGTTGTATTGTTCATGTCAGAAGCCCATGGGCTAGTCAAGCAAACTCGGGCAGAACTCAGGTTGTGATGCCAGTTTTCAATTAAGCCCCAAACCCCCTCAGACCCATATCAAGCCAGGCACTGGAAGCTGAGGTCAGCCTACCCACAAATCCCTTAGGCGGGTCACATGCTCTGCTATTTTGCTGCTTTTGGCTAAGCCTGCCAATTAGAGAAGGTTGCATGATCAAATGCCAAGGTCAGTGTTGAACACTCAGAACTATTCCGAGAAGCCCCTGGTGATTTGAAATGTTCAGTCTCAGCCATTCCAGTAACACATAATGGCATATGCACATATTCTAGAGATCGTCTGAATATCTTATGTTTGAGCGATTAAAACAAAATATAGTCCTCAGCTGAAAAGTTTGTGATGTGGTGGTGTTCTTTTAGTCAAATTAACTACATACCGTGAGGCTAGACAGGAATGTTGCATATTCTGGCTAAATAGGTGTGGAGCTGCCACCCCACCTCAAGGAACACTTGCTTATTTCTTTGTTTTCTGGTCTGAGAGTCCACATCTTCGTTGTCCATATAAGGAGCATGTGACTGCTTTGGGTGGCCTGGGACCTTTCATTCTAGTTTTATGGAGGCATTCAGTAAATGAGCGAATGTGTATGTATGTATTTGTGTTTGTTCCAACTTGATCCCGCAACTGGCTCTTCTAAAAGCTCCAGCAAGACATCATACTATCAGCTGTGAGGGTGCTGCTTCAGTTCTGTGATCATGCACTGTTTGATGCATGCTGGCTTGGTGTCTGTCCAGGCAACCCTAGTCTGATGCTCGGCAGGGCAAGAGAGCACTACTAGTGCTAATGGGGCTAACTGCAGTAATGATACTGGAAGAAACAGCAGGCAGAATACGAGACCTGAGATGTAGGGCGGTGGAGACTGGATTAACAGAAGGTTCCTGCTTTTTTTTTTTTTTTTTTTTTAATTTGTTTTGCTGATGTAACCTGAACACAGAGACCAGTCATCCCAGTTTACCCAGGACAGTTGCAGTTTCACAATGTCTGTTCCATGTTTGAAGTACTCCCAAAAATATGTAAATATGCCCCAGTTTCTGCCTGTTCCAGTCTTTATTATTTTCAGTTTGATGCTACAGTAGAGGTAAATACTACAGCAAGCAGATTTGCCAGAAGTCTGGCTTGTATTTTAGCAAATCAGCCTGAGCTGTTAATAAAGGTTCATTATGATTGTCATGACAGTGATTTGTAGTACACACACACGCACTCCTCCCCCTGCTTAGCTAGTTAGCTGGAATGCCCAAAAGAAAATGCGTCATGAGAATCTCTAGGAAGTCTACCCATTCCTTTGGACTATAAAACCAAAATGAAAGTGAGGTGTTTTTGATCTCGGTATGTCTGCATTTTCTGTTGCTCTGGAGTAGGTTGCGCAGAAGTCCCAGTTTTACCTGCTGTGAGGTATGCTTAGGTGTGCTGGTTCAAGACTTTAAAAATCTAGTCACCCTAAACATGGATGTTCCCAGAGCTGCTGAGGAACTTTGATCTGAGGGGCTGGTGATTCTGCAGTTTCAAGTTCAAGTTTGGAGTTTCGCACAAACACAAAGACAAATTTGCGTTATTCTGAAAGTAGAAACAATTCATCAAACATCTGAAAAGTGTGATTTTGATTAAAGTAATGAAGTAACAGCCATCTTGTGCTCACACAGCTGATGGGTTCAAACAAAATTTTGGTCTGGATTTTTACTTTCTGAACCTGAACTATTCACCTCCTGCCTCAGTGGCAATGGTTCTGCCCATCCATCTTCTATCTACTTACCTTGGTCAGTGCCATAAAGGGCCTTAGCCAGACAGTTTGGGGCACAGGGCTGGGGTACACCCTGGAGCAGATGCCATTTCATCAAAGGGCACATAGTAATGAACTAAGTGACCACTATATGCCATCTTAGCTGCGGTGTGTGAGAGGCTGAGACTGACAGAAACATGCAACCAAACGGATGGAGAGCACCTGGATTAATGAATTTCAGGGGTACATTTTACAGAGAGGGTGGGATTTCAGGGGAACATTTTACAGAGAGGATGGGATTTCAGTGGTACATTTTACAGAGAGGGTGGGATTTCAGGGGAACATTTTACAGAGAGGGTGGGATTTCAGTGGTACATTTTACAGAGAGGGTGGGATTTCAGGGGAACATTTTACAGAGGATGGGATTTCAGGTGTATATTTTACAGAGAGGGTGGGATTTCAGTGGTACATTTTACAGAGAGGGTGGGATTTCAGTGGTACATTTTACAGAGAGGGTGGGATTTCAGGGGAACATTTTACAGAGAGGGTGGGATTTCAGTTGTATATTTTACAGAGAGGGTGGGATTTCAGGTGTATATTTTACAGAGAGGGTGGGATTTGTACCTCCCAAGTATCCATTAGTAGAAATATGAGAACAATTATAAATCTTAGATGGGGAAGAATGTATAAATTCCATCCAGTCGATGCCCATGTGGCATCCTAGGTGAGCTGTGATGCCCAATTTCACTTTGTCTTTGATGGTGTGAAGTACATTGTCCTCTCAGGGGTGGTGTGTGTGTGTGTGGGGGTGGGGGGGGGGGGTTGCCGTCAGTTTAAGTTGGCATCCCAACTTGGATAAATGACAGTGGGTCATTGTGCTCATGGGGAAGCATGTCGACTTTATCAGTAACACTGGGTCACATATCTTTGAAAGTAGCATCCACGTTTTATTGGAAAAAGGTGAAATCCCACCTAATTCCAGTAGGAGTCTCTATTTTCCCATCCATCTCCCTTTTACCATTCCAAAAAATCAACATCACTGTACACCCACACTTGTGTACTGTGAATGATTAGGAGGAAGCTCCTGTCAAGGTCTGCCTTGTCTCAACCTGTGTGGGTGGGCTCGGAGCTGGCATCATGCTGAGGCTAGGGGCAGGAAGCAGGAGGTAGGGGCAGAAACACAGAGAACATAATTTCAAAGGCCTTGAAAAAGACCTCAGTGGGGAGAGTGGGGCAGCAATAGTAGCATACAGCTGTGGCTTAAATGATTGACATAAAAGACATTTAAGGATTCAAGGTATCAGACGCCTATGGGCCAAATGAACATATGTGCCAAAATTTTTGTTTTGTGCGTGGTGTTATCTCAGTACAAAACATTCAAACTCCAGCAGAAGGACAAACTCATGCATAAGGGGTGTCAGCCACAGCAATGGTGTACAGAGCTCATTATCCGCTCTATAGTGTCTCTGCATCTGAAACCGCAACAGGTGAGTCTGATGTCACCAGCTGGTCAAACTGCACCCAATAGAAAACAATGACCCTATCTTTGTAGAAGAGGCAAAGTTACACACCTAGAGTGAAGTTCATGGGCATACTGTTCAAAAATGTGCAGGTTGAATGCTAAAATAATATTGTTGACAGTTGGGAGGGGGTGTCTTCCAGGTTAGAAACTGAATCCCATCAGTAAATTAATGTTCCCCACACTGACTGTTTTGTTGGGGTTAGTGTCTTCCACACTCATTGTCAGAGTTAGGGGCATCAGTGTCTGCTGCACCGACTCTTCAGTGAAAAGGGAGAGTTTCCTGTACTATCACTACAGAGTGGGGGTTAGTGATGCTGATGGAGGAAAACGTTTCCTGACTCACTCCTCCAAAACACCCCAAAGTGACTTGATAATACTCAGATGTGGTGACTGTGCAGGCCATGGGAGATGCTCAACTTCACTTTCTTGTTCATCAAACCAGTCTGTTACCAGTCTTGCTGAATGTATTGGTGCATTATCATCCTAGTACATGGCATCACCTTCAGGGTACAATGTTTGAACCTCTGGGTGAACATGGTCCTCCAAAATGGTTCAGTAGTCTGTGGAAGTGACACGCCCATCGTGAACAACTAGTGGGTGTAGGGAATGCTATTATATTGCAGCCCAAACACTGATCCACCCCCATGTTACACTCTGGGTATGACACAGTCCGGGTGGTAAGCCTCTTTATGGCTTCTTCACACCGTAATTCTACTGCATGTGGGGAAAACAGTGAAGGTGGATTCATCAGAGAACAATACATGTTTCACATCATGCACAGCCCAAGATTTGGGCTGCTGGCACCATTGAAACTGACGTTTGGCATTGGCACAAGTGACCAAAGGTTTGGCTATAGTAGCCCAGCCATGAATATTGATACTGTGGAGCTCCCGATGAACAGTTTTGGTGGAAACAGGAGACTCGAAGTGCGCATCTTCTTTGATTCAATCTGGGTTAGTACCCAAACATCCCTTTCAGACGGTTTCCTCTTGTGTCCACAGTTACTCCTGTTGGATGTGGTCTGTCATTCGTGGTGGTATGTCGACATTACCCTGGATACCGTGGCTCCTGATACACCACAAATACTTGCTGTCCTGGTCACAGATGCGCTAATGAGATGCGCACCAACAATTTGTCTTCTTTTGAACTCTGATATGTCTCCCATTATATTGTGTGGATTGCAATATTTTATGTACAGCTGTGCTATTGCTCTGCTAATTCCACCTTTACACTCTGCTCTTACTGATGGAATGTGCAATTATTGAAGATTGGCCACCAGCCTGCGCATATATAGGCGTGAAACCTCAAATACTATTTCGGCCAGTGTTCCAGTTTCATTGTCCAACCCCTGTGTATCTCTGTGTGTGAGCTGTGGGCCCTCAAAATTTTTTTTGCTCGAACGGTTAAGCCACTTGTGCCCCCCCTGTTGCCGACTCCCTTTCTCTTTTTCTTAAGTTCTTAGCGAAGAGAAAAGTGGGCAACCCACCCCCTAGCCCACTTGTGCATTCATCACGGCATCCCGGGGGGAGTGTCTTTCAAAAGACCCGCCGTCTTTCCTTTTTCCTATTGTTAGTTTGTCGGTCTTTTTTAAATCGTCGGTGGACCTACTTGCCTCCTCCGCCTTGCGCTGTTGGCTGGATACGATAAAGCAGCAGCCCCCCCCCCCCCCTCCGTCAAATGTGTTGATTTACATACTGTGTAACAATGATGATTTGAGAAAATGATAAAGGGCCTCTCACGTTTTACGCCATAACTGTCTTTTGGTATAGGAGAAAACTGTTATATGTAAAGGCGAATGCTGGGTGTCCGTCCTTCATCGTGTTCTTGTGTTTCCAACTCCAGTCTCACGTAACTCAGTTCGCGAATTATAAACGGAAAAACGGTAACCATAATTCCACCAGAACTGCCTTAAAGACTGCCTAGTCTCTCTAAACCAGGTTCGCAGCACTGCGCTTAAAGACCACCAAAACTACCCCCCCCCCAGAACTTGCGTTAAAAATTCGTCTTCAAACCCGGACCACCCTCTCAAATAAATGCGTTAAAAAGCGCCCGAGCGTGCGCACAAGACGCGATAGAGTCGGATGAATAACAATTTATTGAAAGGAAAAAAAAAACCTGGGTGGGGATAGAGTGGGGGTGAGAGCGACGGTGGGAAGCAGAATTCATTTTCTTTCCGTGGACTGTGGGAACTGAGCAGTTCGCATCATAACTGGGGGGGCATTTACCATTGTAAAGTATAGGAGCAGCTTTACTAATCTAAGCCGCGGCGCTTAGGCACCTTGACAAGCCGTCTGACAGCAGCAATGGGACCGTAGGAAGCCGTTTAAAAAATAAATAAATACACACAGACTAACTAAATACACTAACGCACAGAGAGCGACACATCGGCGCGGAACAACCATGGAAAATCTGTGACCAGGAGCAAACGCGAAAAGGATTTAACACTTTATAAAGCCCGTTAGGCTTAATTTTAAAACACCCCATTTCCATTCGAAAGGGATTTATCTTTTTTTCCAGTGATTTTTTGATACACCGATGAAGTCAAGCATGGATGGCAGACAGACACGGGTCTTCTCCGGGTACCGCGGCTTACTGATGCTGTCAGCCTCCTTGGTCCTGCACTTGATGGCATTTTGCGCACATGGTAAGGAAAATACGCCTTATTTACCGCCCACACCGAGTGATTCCACAGGCGGCGTTAACAGCCGGAATACGGGCTCCTGGAAACGCGCTTTGCACGGCTGTAGGTTAGGCGAGGTGCAGACGCTTAAACATCACTCCACGAATGGCACGTTTTGTGTGGATCACTCGTTTCGGGCGCAGCTGAAAATATTATTCTCTCTCGCTACACAAAAGTCCCATTCAATTATCAATTATAATGATTGAATGGCGACTTATAAAAAACTTGCTTTGTCCCCCCCCCTATTAGGCGAGGGCTATAATTTCCTCCGGCTGGCACGGTGGCGTTTTTGAAGCGCCGTACGCATTCCGACACAGGCGGCCAAAGAGGCGTAACACAAAGCCCGGCTCCCTGGAGCAGCCGGTGCTCCCTGGAGGAATGACTGGTCCGCACAAAAGCGGGATTAGGGTCGCGGTCCTGATCTGAATAATTCATGCTTTTCTCGCATAGTCGTCCGGTTATGTCGAAAGCGGTACGTGTCTTTTCCCGAGGTGCCGAAGTGTGTTTGCTTCACACCTCCGTTCCGCAGGTGCGTATTTTCATGGATGTATGTGCTTACGGATGCTCACACCGTTGTCATATAATTCTTGTTGCCGGGTGCGAGAAAACGACATATCGAAGTCTCCCAGACTGTCGTCCCTCTGGGGGCTCAGCATTGTTAATTGGGTGGATACCTCGGTGGATAACATTTTTCAGCTGTCCGTGATGGAGCACGGACGGATGTAACGAAACGATGGACCGATTCGATGATAGAAAACGCCAATATTACTGGGCTCTGTCTGCCTCCTAATAAAGAACAGTATCGGGGGGCGTAGTATTTCATCACTTTTAGCCCTCAAGACTGGCCGATTGACCGACTAGATGAAGGTCCTCTGTGATCGGCTCCTCGCCGAAGCCCTAGGGAGCTCCAGACCTGCAGCGCCTATGTCGGTGATCCATCTGTCTCGGAGCTCCGTTTCCTGCGCATTGCTGCCCAGAAACAGGAGAGCCGGGCGTGATGAAGTCACCGACTTATATGTGAGGCTAGAAACACTGAAGTATGTATGCTGTTTATCTATATGATATAGTAATGAATGAAATGTAGCCAGTGTAGCTAGAAGGTTCTCCGTGCACGGTGCATATGCTTGGCTCTTCGGTTGTTTTATGGCAGTAAAAATGCAGGGTGACATGCTAAAGAACACTGAATCACCTATCCAGGGTGTGACTGTCAGCATTTGGTCACGGTTCATGTGCGGTTCGTCCGCATGCCCCTCGTTTGTTCTCAGTCAGGTGTGAACGTAAAGCACAATGTCAAAACCGCATGCAAGGTCCAGGCTCACCCCCGGTGAAGCCCCATGGATGTTGCTGAAATTCCTGCTGGTCCAGCGGTTGTTGTGCCCCACAGTAACCCTGTAATGAGCTGCTGCTCTCCCATCAACCTTGTAAGACACATGTGAGCAAAAAAGCCTGCAGTGACCCCTCTTGCCCTTTCCCTCTGTTTCTCCTCTTGTTCTTCAGACCCTGATAGTTCAAAGTGTTTACCTACCTTACAGATTTAATATTTATGTAGCTCAGTGTTTCATGGCATGCTGCAGGCTGCAGTGTGGAGGATGTGGGGGATGGGGGGTTGATTTGCATTGGTTGCAGTGGCACATGGCAGTCCTTTTTGTCCAAGAGCCTTTAATGGGCTGTCAAAACATGTCCCCTGAAGTCCCCCGATCCCGTCAGTAATGTCACTGAACCTGGAGGCTTCTCAGCCATTCACTGGCTAGGGAAATGGCAGCAATTAAGGGCTCAGGGGCATCGGAGTTATGGGCCGACAGCTTTCCAAACAGATGTTTCCGAACAAAAGCGATGATTTTAATTTAAACCCATCGTTTAGATTATGAGGTGTGGAGAGCAGAGGTAAGGGCCAGGAGATGCACAAAGAGGCGGATCTAGGACCTCAGTGCAGGC
This sequence comes from Mormyrus iriodes, assembly GCA_011763525.2. Classification (NCBI taxonomy): domain Eukaryota; kingdom Metazoa; phylum Chordata; class Actinopteri; order Osteoglossiformes; family Mormyridae; genus Mormyrus; species Mormyrus iriodes. Next base: position 43,649 of record JAAGVU020000240.1, on the reverse strand, counting down.
ACTGACGCCGCACATCAGCAGTAAGGTCCGGCTGTTGTACCTTTTATAAATGGACTCAATGGAAGTCAATCCAGGGAAAATCACATCAGAATCAATGACAACAAAATGCACCTCATAACTTATGCGATCGGCTTTTTGCAGAGTCCCCATAGCCAACACTGAGCATCATGAATCCCACCATCAGTTTGGTTTGTGTCTCAGTAGAATACTGAGTAGGCAAACATTTCCATAGCCTGAGTGTCACCCGTTAAATCCTCTTTCTTGGTCCCTTTGTACAGTTACTGTTGCTGTATACGATTCAGTTGCTTGAGAGACATTCATACAGAAGGTGGATTTCATTGGTGGTCTGCGTGGTGGGCTGCTGTTTAATCTGTCTCAGCTTCTAATGGCTTGATTGTAGCAATTCTTCAGCTGGTTAGTAAATCATCTGTTTGGTGTTTCAGGTCTGACTAATATAAATCTACTGAGCTCCAATCTTTTAGAACTGGGTCAGGATCCACTGCCCTGCTCCTTGGAACATTTAGAAAAGCTTATGGCACTGATATGGCCCTATTTACTAGCAGGGTTGAAAATGTGACCAACCCAAGCTGGGTGCGTCACCACCATCTGATTGGTAGAAATGCAGAGAGATACTGGTGACCTGCGTAGATATGTGTGGATTAACTGATGGGAAAAAGAGCATATTCTACATATTATTTATTATTTACATACTATTGCACATTGCTGTGTATTGATCCATTTCTAATAACACAGAACTTGAAAATTTCCAACTCCCATACTTGAAAAATACTATAGAACAGCTGATCAGGGTGGATTCGTAATGGCAATTTACGCAAGCGAATGTTAATTCCGCTAGCGTTTGATGCTAACGTAAGACGGCAATTCTCACAGGCTTGCTAGGAGATAGTAGCACATAGTGAGTCAGTACAGTAGAGAAATTACTTTGCCAAACAAAGGTTATCTTGACGTCTTGCTCCTTAACTAGTCCTCTTCCTGCTTGTCCAAACGTGCAGTATAGTATCGACCTTATCCAGCCCCATCCAGACAGGTCCATTTCAGTCCAACCGATTGTGTCCATGCAGAGAGGCTGCATCAATACCTACGCTGCGAGAGCCTGTTCGTTGCCATGGCCACACTTCCCGCCTCCGTCCTGCCACCTGTTGAGCAGAGAAATGAAAGCGTTTATTGCCAGAGAGTGAACGTGTTGAGTACAAATGAAGGCAGAAGGCATCAGAATGAATCTGAATGCAAAACGGTGGATGAATTATCAAAGCACTGTGAGCAGTCAACCAGGAGGTCGATCTTTGTATGCAGTAGTTATATAGTGTGTGTGTCTGAATGTGTGTACATTTCATGTATAAGTCTACATCTGTGCTTATAGTTCCATTGATTTGAAGTATTTTATTGGTAGAGGGTCTTAGATGAAGGTGGTCTTGGTTTTTGTATTTTTGGCTATGAAAGAGGTTAATTTCTGTCTCTTTAATTGGCTCGACCTGTCTCTATTTCCGCTTCTCCTTTCAACTCTTCCTCCATTTTCCGTTTTCTTGGCATCATGAGTGGTTCATATTGCTAAGAAGGACTAAGACGCATTACACACTCACTCAGAGGTACCTTCCTGTTTAGGAGCTGTAAAGTGAGTGATTACCACCCCCGGCATGGTTACCTGACAAGCGTCTGTCTCAGGATGGAGGGCAGGTTATTTGTCGGTGGACAATTGGGCACCTTCCTCTTACTGTCGTTACTTATCTTCACACTCTGTCCTCTTCTTCTTCCTTCCTTCCTTCCTTCCTTCTAATTTTCCCATTATTCCTCCCTTCTCCCATGCCTTGTTTCTACCAACGCGATGCTGGAATCGATGCAGGACTTTTTCCGAATCCGGAACTAGGCCTGTGCATTTCCACCGCAAAAAACTGGCCCTGGGCCTGAAAGAATGGCTCTAGCTCAGCACTACAGAAAAGCTGGTCTCAGAATTTGGAACCGTAATATCAGAGAAAGTGGGATTGGCTATGGCATCCAAACCTCCCTCATACCCAGAAAATTCAATCCGTTACTGATATAGTTTTGTCTGATCATGAAGCAGACAGCAAAGTTTTTGGCAAACACTTCTATTGCACGATCCTTAAAAGGGCAGTTGTAAAACAATGAGCAAAAATAAAGAATAAACTCACTTACACACACAGACGGGGAGCCTTTAAGGAGACAAAAGTGGATACCAGCAGTAGAGACTTTTTTTTCCAGTTCAGCAGCTTATAAAAACTTAAAATCCAAAACAAATCAGAATAAATCCAAGAAACAGAATTCATAAGAACCTTTACTTTACTCTCACTTCCGCCTATGTGACATTTACGTTCTGTTCTTTTTTGAAACCGGTGGAAACATGGGCAGGTTCTCAAATGCCACCAAACGAGAACTAGCGCAGCACCAGCACCAGCTTCGTGTTTGTGGAAACGAGGCATCAGTCTCTCCCTCTCCTTTCCCCTGTGCTACACACACAAGGTTTATCTGAGCTTGTTTAACTTGAGGTTCAGGTAGCTGAGCAGCCTCTAACCTTTCAGGATGGCTCTCCTACTGTATCTTTGAGGCTACAGCTCAGATGTGTCTAATGGGTCCTATCCCTCCCTCTCTTAACCTTTTATGCTGTGGACATCAGCACTTAGAAATGAAAAGTTGCTGGTTTGACCTGCTTCTCTATCCCTACCGTGCATCTGCTGTTCCTGTGTTTTCAAGGCTATTGTCTCGTTCCACAGAAGCATTGCTGTCAGCTGCCTGTGCCATTGAAAAAAATGCAGAAATAATTCACACTTCGGCATGTGGTAACGTGACCAGTCGGGGCGCTGTGGGCGCCGTGAACAGGGGAGCCGATGTCGCCTCCGCATGTGAGCAGAGCAGCCACTGCTGCTGCGCTGAACGAGCAGACTGAGGTGTGGAATCTCATGTCATGTGATGTGCTTTCCGCTAGCTTCATTATCCTGAATCCCTAGCCATGCATTATAGTGAAATTTTGGCTTGTGACTTCTAAAATTCTGAACACATTGCAGGTGATTGACATTATTTCTGAGATAACAGAAAATATAATTTTATTGAACCCACAGACACATTTTTTATTTTTCAACAGCATTACCAAAATAAGCACTATAATAGAAAATCACCTGTCTGTGATTCAACTTTTCACCTCTTTGATTGAGCCCACATGCCATCTCTGTGGTTAATGAAATGTGACATCTGTGATGTTTGGACCTTCTTGGTGAATGGTGTTGAAGAACAGCTCTTTTATCATAATTTATTTCTTTATTCTACTGATAAGCTGGTTCCTTGTGCTTAGGTTATAGTCTGAATACTTCATGAAGGATGCAAAAATACACACAGCTACAGCCCAAAATACTCAAAGCTTAGCTGCTTAGATGCAACGCAAGTAGACGCATGGGACTGCCCATTTATTATAACATGTGTCCTTAGCAACTGGGAAGAAACTGGGGTCAAAATAGGCCAAACTAAAAGACAAGTTCCGGGTCTCAGAGCTAAGCATGTTATTTCATGTTTTTAAAAAGGGACTGATGTCTTCTGCTCACAAGTGTTCCGTTTTTGTTAGAAAATAAGATGCAGTAAAGGCAAAAAGATGCATTAAGTGCAGTAAAGTTATATATACTGTGTTTGTGGTTTTTATGTGATGTGGCTCTCTATATGAGTTACGCTCAGAGTGCAAAGTGATTAATTTGTGGTGATGAGTGGTACTGGGACAGACTTTTCTGACCGGTATGTGTTTCTGTGACCACAGGGAGCTCCATAGGGACCAATGACACCGAGGCTCCCAACAGGTTGAACTCGTCCTCAGCTTTGCCACCTAGTGGGCAGCAGATGGACTTGACCCCTGGGGTTGCGGGCTCTGCCCCTCCCATTGCCCCATTGCCCAAGCCACAAGGTAGCAGCGACCTGGGCAGTGGCATCAGCCAGGATTCAGCAGAGCTGGACCAAGTTCTGGATGCAGGAGTCAACACTCCATTCCTCCCTCCGCCTCGCCCTGGCACTGGCACCAAGGTCAAGCTGGACTTCCAGGACATGGACGACCACCAGCACCAGCAGCACACGGACCCTCCCTGGCTCGCAGCCCGGCCCGGCCCAGTTGTGACTGCCACCGTGACCTCGACGACAACAGCCACCTCTGCCATGTTGGACCTGGATCTCCAACCTGCCACGACCGCAGCGGCCGAGCCCCCGGGCTGGTCCCCCATGCAGCCTGACGTTGTCACCGTGGAATTCTGGGACCTCGGGTCACATCGCCGGCACCTGAACACTGACTCCATCACCGAATCTGCAGCCAATCAACTACAGGCAGGCGGCACCACCTCCTGGGCCATGTTTGACAGCTACGACTACCTCACACCCAGTGACCTCCTAGATGAGAAGAACGACGTGCTCACAGATACAAGCGATAGTACCACTGTGGAAGATCCGGATACCATGATCCCCACCACCACCAGTAGTTCCTTCGACTACCATGACGTGAGCTCCATCGTACCCGATGACATGCTGACTAGTGAGCCTGATGAAGACGAACAGCCACCTCCAGCCCCAGGATTGGTGGACTCCGTCAATGGGTCAGGCTGTGGGCCTGGGTACACACGTCACAACGCCACCTGCAGGTCACTCTGTGACTTCCTCCCCAGCTACTGCTTCAACGGGGGGCAGTGTTACCTAGTGGAGGGGACGGGGGCTTTCTGCAGGTGAGAGAGCTGCAGCAGGCCTTGCCTGCTAAAATGGGTCCAACGCATTAGATTTCCGGTCGTTATGATTAAAAATCCGGCTCTGAAATCCTTACGATTCATCATTACTGAACACATGCCAGAAATGTATAGAGACCATTCCAAAAACCTACTGTCGCAGAACACAGAAAACGAACGCAGCCAAAAAGGGTGTTACAGTGTGTAGGAGAGACCATGGGGGGGGGCGTTGGACACAGGCACCCATGCCCTGGCACCAGTGGCAGAGCCAGAAAATTTTCAGTGGGGTGGCCAAGGTGGGACCCGAGGTCATTGTGGGGTGGTACATAAATCTGAATAACAATATAAGACATTTAGAAAATAAGGGAATATTTCAGTCACACAAGTTACATAAGTTACATAAACACTGTAACTCTGTATTGTTCATAGTCCAGGCAGTGGAATTAAATAGCATTCAATATATCAATTTCGTGCAGTTAAGGTAACAAGCTTACACTAAGTACTTGATTCGCAAACCTCTGCATCAAGCTCAGCAGGACTATGAGTTCATTCTTTATCAGTATGTCATCAGGGACACAGACAAACAGTTATGTAATAAAAGGAGTTTTTTAAAATCAAAATCGGATTTAACCTCAAAAATGCAAATAAGACAGGGGTGGCTAATGGGGTGGCCAGGTTTTAGTCCAGGGTGGTCACAGCCATCCCTTGCTACCCCCCAGATCTACGTATGCCTGGTACACTGGTGACACCCTCCATTTCTGCCACTTTTGAACAAAGAAGTAAGAAAACTGTATAATTTTCTGTTTTGTCTATCCGAATGAGGCCGAATGGCATAGAGACGCTTATGGAGAGGGTCAGAATGTGCAGCCTGCCTAACAGACCCCGTAGGTTTTTACATTCATCATGATACACAAACCCTACCGGTCACCTGAAAGTAAAAGTCTGATTCTAAGAGGCTGACTCTGGCTGCAGTTCAGTGTGGAACATTTTGGCAGAGGAAGTCATCGTGTCTTTTAAATGTGTGGCGATTTTAAGAGCTCGCACTGTGATGTCGTGCCAGATATATGTTAGCATTAGGCCATCCGCAGGTCTCGAAGCACCCAGCCGCCCACACCGTTAAATGTTCACACCTGCATCATTGCAACCTCTTTCAATGCACCCAGTTCACACCAGAAAAAAGATATGAATGTCTAATTCGACATGCAAATGATTGCCTTGATTCACTAGCTAAGTGAGGCTAGATTCGTCATCAGGCAGTCTTGGGTTGCACTGGTGGTTTGAAGATGCATCCAGATGCCGAAATTTGATGCCATTGAAATGGTCATGGAGGTGTAGAACTAACAGTCATGTACCAGTGGACCAGGGGATGATATAAACTGAATGTCACAACTCACACCATAGTCTTTGCCTCGTGTTGAGTAACAGCCACACAGTGCAAGTCCTGAGTAACTGACCGACATGGTCCTGTGCCCTGAATAACTGACACTCATGGTTCTGTGCCCTGAGTAACTGACACACATGGTCCTGTGCCCTGAGTAACTGACACACATGGTCCTGTGCCATGAATAACTGACACTCATGGTCCTGTACCCTGAGTAACTGACACACATGGTCCTGTGCCCTGAATAACTGACACTCATGGTCCTGTGCCCTGAGTAACTGACCGACATGGTCCTGTGCCCTGAGTAACTGACACACATGGTCCTGTGCCATGAATAACTGACACTCATGGTCCTGTGCCCTGAGTAACTGACACTCATGGTCCTGTGCCCTGAATAAGTGACACTCATGGTCCTGTGCCCTGAGTAACTGACACACTTAGCATATTCCTCAAGTAACAGACATGTTGCGTGAGTGCCCTAGAGTCTTTGTTCGATGTATTATGATTCCACTGAGAGCTCATGTGTCCACCCAGTATTTCATCGTGCCTTTAGATTAGAAGAGTTTTCAGTGTTCTTCCCAAATGTAGTCATGTTCTCTCTGAGATTTGACTCAGCTACCAACAACTGGGTCTTTTCCCTGCTACTGAACCCCGGTCATCCATTACATCTTTTTCTTTTGCTTTCCACCCTTTTTTCTGCATTTGGTGAGTCATTTTTGTTACCAGAAGAACCTGTAGTAGATACGCACACAGCATCTAGGATAGAAAAAAAATCTTGAATATTTCAAAAAGAGACCACTGAAAGGCAAGACTGAGAAGCAGCTGTCTGTCCCACCTGCCCTTCAGGTGTGTGTGTCCGTGAGCTGCTGAGGTGCCCAGAAAAATCAGTGCAGATCAGAGCGGAGAGGAAATACTGCTGCAAAAAAAAGGTCTTTAAAATTCCTGGCTGTTTTTCTTTCCATAATCTGATAGCGATAGCATGTCACATATGGGGGTGAGGTGAGCGCAGGCAACTGGGAGTGTGCTGCCTCCAGATTGGCACGGAGCGTCTGCCTGCTAATCTGCTCCCGTCTGCTTCACAGGGATTGAGGGGAAACAACACAAAGCTACCGAACTGTTTTTGGGAATAGAAAGGAGCTGAATTTGTGCAAGAAAGAGAAAAGGAAACAGCATTAAAATGATTCAGACCAGCCTGTGTTTGCCAGCATGGAAAGACAGAACCAAACTAGAGGGCACTGGCTGGCGGGGGAGGGGGGTATAGCACACTTGCAGTGCTATCATGAAGATGGGTTTGGGCCTAGGTGGCTTTCACTGAGTGTTATTCCATTAATTTCTTCATCAGCTGTAGCTTCACTGTCCTTATTACTGTAGCAGTGTTAGGCAGCTGCAATAGGCAGTCATAGAAGACACAGAATGCAATCTAACACAAAGCCCACACAACCCACTGTACACAAAACACTAGGTTCTGTCGTCCTATCTATAACACAAACTTTAAAGTGCTTTAGAACATTACAATACATAAACACAAGATTCCATAGAACACTGTACCACATAAATACAGAGGTTCTATGGAGCACTGTAATACAGAAGCACCAGATTCTATGGAACACTGTAATAAGTACATAGTTTCATATAACACTGTAGCACATAAGCACAGAGTTCTACATAATACTGTAAGAAATAAATACAGTGTTCCATAGAACTCTATAACACTTAAACACTGCATTCTATAGAACACTGTAACGCATAAACACAGCGTTCTATGGAACACTGCAAGAAATAAACAGCGTTCCATGTAACATGTGCAGATGACTGGTTTGTTTGTTTGTTTTGTTGGCTCCACTTGATTGCATGAGTTCTTAAGCCAGCCCTGATCCACTCCTGCAAACGCAGTATAACTTGGCAAGATGCTGCTCAGTGATGGGATCCTAAGTAAGAGATCTCCATGAGTATAAAAGGGGCCCTGAGGGGCTGTCCAAGATCATGGCCTGGTCAAGTTATGTATAGACATAATATAGGGATCTACCAGGTGGATCTCCATTATAACTGGTATTTGGTGCAACTGATAGAAATGAATGTGCATGTCATGTCATACCCCTATGTCATGTGCATTTCTGCGTATGTGATTCAGCAGGAACATAGATGCTTGTGAGACAGTTGACACTGCAGGACGGCTGTTACTATGTTCAGTCCCATGTAACAGATGGTAGATGGAGCTCTGCCTTGGGACCTTGCATGTGCTGCCCAATGCATGTGACCAGAGGCAAAACATGTGGGGGTGGCAGCTATGCCTGCGCTGCATCACAGTCTAAACCTTGAACCAAAGTCAAACACCACAGTCAGCGAGGCACTCCATCTGTTCCTTGGTTTGACCCTGTGCAGCTCCTGTGCTGCAGTCCGCATTCCCTCTGCACCATCCTAGACTGCTCTCTTCTCTCCCCCCAGACAGATGTGAGATAAATGTCTAATAGGTAGGTAGCAAGGCAGGATGATGCCTCGTCAAGGTTGTTTTCATTTCCTGTGTCTGATACTAGGTGATTGATATCAGAACATCACCGGGGAGCTTTGTGTGTCAGGGTATAATGGAGACTAGGCAGGATGGAGTTCACTGTGATACCGTGGGTAAATTAACCACCTCCTCCTGCCTGCTGTGGTCTTCTCATCTCTCTCTCACATTCTATCTGGAGGCTCTCCATACTGGACCCATCTTCACTTCCTCCCATTACCCTTCTCCCAATAAACCACTTTATTCCTTCCCCCTTGAATCTCCCGTCCCCAGGTGCAGCGTGCAGGACTACATCTGGCACAAAGGCTCACGGTGCGAGTCAGTGGTGACGGAGTTCCAGGTGATGTGCATGGCGGTGGGCGTGGCCGCGCTCACCGTGCTCCTCCTCTTCATGGTCACCGTGTGCTTTGCCAAGAAGCTGCACCTGCTTAAGATGGAGAACCGCAAGCTGCGGAGGCGCAGGTCAGTGGTGTGGGGGGGCAGAAGGGGGTGAGGAGATGGAGGAAGGAAGTGTTGGCTGGTGTGTTTGAATGTTGCTGTTTTTGTTTAGGATCCACAGTTCCACGTATTTGTGCATTGTCACTGCCTGCGGGTCTGCTGGTGCATGTGTGCATCAGTGCTTTCATGCATCTTTGCGTGCGTATGTAAAATTACATAGATAAAGGTGGAACATGGGACACTTAGTGGCTACCATGCTAGCCATGCTAACCCTGAGAGCCCACGAAGAGTGTCTCAGCAATGTGATGTCATCTTCTCCGAATGAAAGTAGGACATTCTGATGGGAGAGGAGGAGGAGGGGCTGACCTACATACAGATGTGCTGCTTGTGGGGGGGAGACTGAAACAGGCAGGACAGAAAAAACAGACAGAGAACAATCCAGGCGAAAGAAGGGAAAAATGTGTGTCTGTCTGTCTGTCTGTCTGTCTGTGTGCCTGTCTGTTTGTGTGTGTGTGTGTGTGTGTGTGTGTGTGTGTGTGTGTGGGTGCCTGTGTGCTCTGCTGACGAGGCTGCTGAACACATCACTGTCCCACTCCCGTCCTCCCACGGAGGAAGAGAGAAATGGCAGTGACAATGAAGAAAAAGGAGGCAAGGAGGGAGAAGGAAAGAAGTCAGCTTTACTGCAGCCCTCTTAAATTACTGTTTGAAGCCTGTCCTAGCTGCACTTTGGACAGGAACATGCCACCGACAAGTAAAAACAGATGGCTTATGTGTGTGTGTGGGGGGGGGGCAGAGTGCGTGTATATGTGTGCGTGTGTGTGAAAAAGACAGCAAGGAAGAGGGAAAGAGAGAGTGTGTGTGAGACAGAGAGAGACAGACAAGAGTTTGTGCATCTGTGTGTGTGAGAGAGAAAGAAGGACAGATTATGTGTGACCGTGTGTGTGTGTGTGTAAGAGAGAGAGAGTGTGTGTGTGTGTGTGTGTGTGTAAGAGAGAGAGAGAGAGTGCATGCCTTTGACTGCGTTACCCCTGAGCCATGCAGAGCAGTTTAGGAAACAGCAGCATGTGGCCAGGAGGTAGAGTGATGCCAGGCCCTGTGGGTTACCACTGTGTATAAATGCAGGCACGCACACACACGCACGCACACGCACGCACATGCACACACACACACACACGCATGCACACATGCACACACACACACATACACACACATGCACGCACACACACGCACGCATGCACACACATGCACACACACACATGCACGCATGCACATGCACACACACACGCATACACACACACGCGCACACACACACGCACACACACACGTGGAGCTCAGAAGAAGCTGACACACATGCATACCAGCACACATATACAGATATACAGGACACATGCCACACACAGATGCTCGTACAGCATGGTGGAATCAAATCAGAATGATTAATTGGTCACAACCTAGGAGTGATCAGACAGTCATATCAAACTTGTCAAAATCAGTTGTCAAAATCAGTTTAATTGCGTCAAGATATCACATCGTGATGGTATGGAAATGTGTTAAATTCTGGGCCAGAACTTGCCAAAATATCTTTGATGTAAAATGTACCAGTGCCTTCCAGATGGCCCTCACTGCTTAACTATCTGTATGTATCTTTCTGAATGATTTTTTTTTTCTATTGGAGTGTGTCTGTTTGCTTTACTGTTTGTGTGTTGCATTTCACTGTGTGATTCTCTGTCTGCCTGTCTATTGGAGTGTGTGCCTGTGTGCTTTTCCGTCTGATTTTCTATTGGTGCATACGATTGCCACTTTTTTCTGTCTGTCTGTATGTCCATCTTTTGGAGTGTATGTCTGTATGCTTTTCTGTCTGTCTTTCTGTTTGTCCATCTATCTCTGCTTTTCAGTCTGTCTGTCTTTTGCAACATGTGCCTGTGTGCTGCTCTGTCTTTTGCAACGTGTGCCTGTGTGCTTCCCTGTCTGTCTGTCTGTCTGTCTTTTGCAGCGTGTGCCTGTGTGCTTCCATGTCTGTCTGTCAGTCTGTCTGTGTGCTGTCTGTCCAGCTGTCTGAGGAGATACTTTATCTCTTTGCAGACTGGGTTATTATCACACTAATGCTCGCCTTTCTTGCTTTCCCCTGTTTCTATCATCCTGTATTCCCCTTTACTATGCACACACCTCCTCTCATCTGACTTTCTTCTGTCTTCTCTCACCTCTTTCTCATTCCATTTTTCCTTCTTCCCACTCTCTCCTCTCACGTACATGATTCGTTTGCTCTCTTGAACACCTCCGCCTCTCTCCCTTCTCCATTCCTTTTCTTGTCTCCTCCAACAGCAGTAAGTACCGTCCTGCCTCGGAGCAGCACAATGATAATTTTTCATTGTCCACCATTGCTGAGGGCTCCCACCCAAATGTAAGGAAACTTTGTGACACGCCTCCCAACCCTCCTAATGTCCGTGCTTTGGCTTACTATGATAACATTATCTGTCAGGTAACGTGTTTCATTCTCTCTATCCTTCTCTCCTCTTCCCTTGGTCTGCATGCACCTGAGTATTACCCCAGAGGGGTGGGGATTGGGGGGATTCTCTTCCTGGGAATGGCTGTATTGTTGCCTAGCAACAGCACCAAAGAACTGCTCTGAGAACAGACCCACGTAACAGAGCAATTTGTACAGATGTGTCTGCAGACAGACACTGGGTAGGCGCACACCTGATTCACTGACGGCAGTGGTAGATGTCTGGATGCTATATTCCTCAAAAATCACTACAGGGGCACCAAAACCATCAGGAAACACAAAGTGACATCAGTTACACCAAAAGCCTCGAGAAGCTGTGGTGTTCCTGTAGGTCTTTACTTCATTCCTTCTACCAGATTAATAATTAGTCAAATGTTCTGATCATTTGTGTGACTAAAGAGGAGAGGACAGCCGTCATTAGCAGGATGTGGTGTTCAAACCCTGGCCTGTGTCCATTTTCCACTGTTACTGTCACAGTGTCTCCCAGGAGTATTCAGGGGGGTTGCTGAGTCTTAAAAAGACCTGTGCTGTCTATGAGTTCCCGGTTCCCAGGGTTAAGGCAGCAGATGTGATATGGTGGTTTGTTGCATCAATCAGTTTTTGTACTGTGAGTCTCTAACCAAAGGCACCACTTAATTGTACAACTTCTTTGTACAATAGCAGCCCCTTCCTGAGACTGTTGGCCAAAGTTCTACCCCCACACTTGCATACTACTTTTAACTCATGCTTTTTGGTACAGTACAATAGGAGTTAAAAGATGTCAGAGTGGTAAAATAATCCTTAGAAACTCCACCTTACCCCACGCCCCCCCCCCCCCAATCCCCTTACTCAATTCCTGATACTTCGGATTGTGTGCATGTGCCCCCATCAGGCCATACAAGGCATTGCAACTTGCTTCACGCTTTGTATATTTTTTGTATTATTTTGCATTTTTATCCTGTTATATATGGGTGGGGGGGGGGGGTTGCATGTGGCGGGCTAAGAGAAAAGAGGTCATGGGATGACTGATGGATAAATCTTTGGATAAATACCTGAGATGCAATATTTCTCTACTGTCAGTGGGGGCGCCAGAGAGAAACCTGGCATACAAAATACTGGTAACCATTGTGAAGCTACTTTAGCAGCACTAACAAGGGAAGTAGCACATTATGCTTGGTCTGGTGTCCTCCGTTTAGATGATTGGGTCCATAAAACCTCCTGAGACCATTCACTTATTTGTTCTGCTATTTGGTATCCCACAGCTCCAGATGTGCCCAACTGCTTGTGAATCAAGATTTATTACAGATATAATACTCAGTGTGATGCTATTCATCTGGCCTGGGCTCAGAATGCACATGTGTATATGATGCTGATACCCACTGACGCTAACTGGCGCTACGCAACACTAACCTCAGCTAACTTGATTACTTTATCTCTCCCCTGGGATACCCTAATTTGATTGGTCAGTGGTCCCAGTAAGGTCAGCACACCTTGGCAATACTCATTCCATTTGCTCATGTCTTCACTCAGCAGTAGGGCAAATCCCAAAAGATATGGATTCGTATAAACTGTTCCCGAAGCCCTCCATTTCATTGGCAATGGTAAGGAAATCAGTGAACCAATGGGTTGGTCTGTTGCCCTTGTCATTTTTCTAAAGGTCAGCATCTTATAGGTAATGACTGGGCATAGCCTACGTGATAGGGTGCAGTAAGTTGGCTCTAACCTGATTCTCCAACCACAAACCCCATGACTGGCTCACACCTATTCTTGCCCCAGGCTCCAGCCCCACGTTGCTTTCTCTCTCCCTTTCGCTGAACGTTCTCTGTGTCTCCCGTTCTTACTTTAAACAAGGAGATTTTTTTTCTGAGGTCTATAATCCTCTTCCCAACCTCCCCCCACCACCCAGAAAACCATGAGCAGATACACCTGGGAGTGTAAGACCAAAGAGGAGCCCGATGGTGAGGTAAGCAGTTCCGCCCACTAGAAGTTGTAGCCCTGCAGGTGTCTGCTGGACAGATGCCGAGAGAAGGTCACCTAGTGCAAGGCTCCTATATAGGTGATGTTGCTAGGCGACCGTCGTGTGTAGCAGGTTTGTGAGTTCAGCTTATCTTCCCAGTAGTTTTGTAGTATTGATTTTGAGAAGGGAACCTCCATCATGGAAGCCAACCAGATGTACCCACTACTGGAAACATACCTTGGCAATCCTACATTAGGGTGATGCTACATTTATTAATAACAGATTAAGTTCAAGTTGTACATGAGACACATATCATAGTGGCTTTTTTAGCTGGTGAGAAAATCATAGCAGTGCCAAAGGTGAAGACCATGGAGCCAGCTTTTCCAAACAAGGAAGACCATGGAGCCAGCTTTATCAGAGGAGATGCCTCTCAGCCTGAAAACCTCCTCAGAAGGTGCAATCAGCTGTCAGTAACAGTGTGTGAAACCAATCAATAAATTTCCATTCAAGTGACTTTTCTCCACATCCAGCACTTTGGGACTGAATGGAAGAATTGTGTTCTTCTGGTGCTGAAATCAAGCATACCATCCGCTCAAAGGATGCTGTGAAGATGATCAGGAAGGCCATGTAATGGATGTGGGGATGGCCAGCTCTTCCTGTTGGGCTTCTGGTCCTGGATTTGTTTGGGTCACTGTCACTCATGCTGATTGTCAGAGATCAATGCAGTGACCCCTTTCAGCTTCCCATGTCCTTCACACTCTCTGTGCAGCCCAGGTTCAGCGGCAGTAACTGTGGCACGTGTCCTGGCTCAGGTTCTTTGGTCTGACAGCTCTGCCCCCAGGTGTTCTGTTTCTCCCGTCTCTTTTTTCTGCTGCAAGATCAAACAGGAAAGGACACAGTCCTATGATAGAGTGTAGTCTGGGGTGGGGGGGTGCGTCTCCACTGTCCGCTCCAGCTCTCCCATATGAGCTGCCTACTGAGATCGGTCCAGGGAGAGTTCAGTTACAGTGTGCAGGAGGAATATGTTTAGTTATCCATGCTGATAAAATCCACGTATTGCATTGCAGGGCACTTAATGCTGTAACGAGAGCTCAACAGCGTTTTCGATTCACCTCCCCAGCCTGGAATTAGATGTCCCTGGCCTGGCTGATATTCCCAGGATACCATCACTAATGGTGAAGGCTGTGTGTGAAGGAGAAGATCGTTTCCCCTTAACTCAGTGCTACCCCACAGCCTTGCCCAAGTTGTTAGACTGACCGTGTTATGCTGCAAGAAGGTCAAACCTGCTTCTCTGCAGCTTATATAAAAAAAAATGCACTGAAGCATGTACTTCCGTTTGCAACCAGATACCACAGGCCACAAGATGTGTTTATGCTGTTTGAGCTGTAATTGGTGACTGTGCCAGTTACCCTCGTCCTTCTGTCCAGCCATATGGCGTGCTGCTGCCATCAGTACAGACTCCTGCCCAGTGTCCCCATGGCGACCATGTGAAGTACAGTCACCCGGGAGATGTACACACAGAGACACAAGCAGTCCTCACCTCCACGGTAACTGTCTCTGTCTCCCTGTCACCTGGGTAAACCAGCCATGCTCAGGTAAACCAGCATTTTGGCTGTATTGGACAGGTGTTATCTTTGCTGCATTTGCGACCATGACAGATGAAGAGGATTATGCGCCTTCTAATTCCAACACATTAGATATATACACACATTCTGCAGTTTCCATGGATACCCTGTGAGCACAGAAGTTCGTGTTGTGCACATCCCGCTCAATGGAGGCAGTTGTACGCCTGCTCCATCTGCCTTGGGTTTTACGCTGTAAAACTGTTAAGCTGAGCCGTACCCCCAGCCCCCTCTTCTTTTATTAGTCTGACAGGGCTGTCAGCCTGTCATCTAGGTGTCACGTCTATTATCCATGATGATCTTTTGAGAAAAGTGTGACAGATGCACTTCTGCTACTTTTACTTAAAGGGCGGGATTCTGAAATTCAGAAATGACATCACTTGTGGTGTAAACATTGAAGCTGAGTTTGCAGTATCGTGAGCACAGAATCAGGGTCCACAGAGCAGAGAACCCCACAGGATTGGTACGAGAGTGTATGGCAAGTTGCCCTGGCACAGGCATGATGCTGGGGGCAGAACAATGACATGCGGGCCTTTTGAATACAACACAGGAGGCGTTTAATTCAAACAAAGCCTGCTTCCCAGCCTCAGGCACTCCATTGGGCACAGAAAGGCTTCAAGCTGTTTATCTGACCATCGCAGCTGCAGGCAGTCTCCAAAGCATTATTACACTCTTCTACAAAATGGCTCAAACGCTGGGACACCAGGAAGGCTGCAGTGTAGGTGTGTGTGGTGGGTTTGGGATCATGGGGGGGCTGCCTGAGCATCACAGTGTAGGTCAAAGGTCATGAATCTGCAGTGTTGACTAGCACTTTGAGGGTGTCATGTTTAAAAGACCCTGAATGAAGCAAGGACAGCATTTACCAGAGTGACTATAAGCCTGATTCAGTTTTCATGCAGTGACATAGTCTTGAGGACAGTGGCGTTCATGTATGAGGAATATGAACCACCCATCCTTACCAGGGCACTGAGTCCGGCCAGAGTCTGAACCTCTTTCTATATGAATTGACAGTATGAATTCAGAGCAATCACAAGCATTTCGGGGCCAGCGTACATCCAGGGACAGAAATCACCCCAAAAACAGCAAACAAATGTGGGGTATACTGCTTATGCTGTCCTTCACAAACAGTAACCCAGACATTTTTATTGCTACTAAATATAAGTATGTATCAGACCTTGTTAGTGCTGCAGCAGCCTTGGCATTTTGCTTTTCAACTCTATTATTCAAAGGAGCTTTTTTCACCCATTTATGTAGATTAAGATGTTTTACCTCAGTGATATAGGTTAATGGTACAACAACAAGCCCCTAGCGGGATTTCAGCTTGCTTATCCATCACACTGGTGGGTGAGCAGGACTCCGCTATAAGACACTAACACTGTAACTTCACAGGATGACCCGAATGCCCAGAACAAGCTGGAGGACCCCGTGAAGGTGCTCCCACCTAAGGAGGACGAGTCTCTCAACATCCAGAACTCGCTCACCCCTAAGCACGAGAATAACAAAGTGGTGGGTGAGGAGGACTCTGCAGAGGTGAACTCCCTGCAGAACAACATGATGTAGTGCCAGCAGTGCTGTCCTTCTAGCCCCTCCCCTGTTCTGCCCCATGCCCCACCCACACCCCACCCTTCAACCTATTGCTCCGCCTTTGTAGTCTGGCCCTTACGCCTCTGGCATGCGTTGGTGTACTCTGTAAAAAAAAAAAGGATTTATGAAAAAAATATATATGTTATGACCACATGAAAGCTACTGAACGGTTTTGATGTTTAACTAATTCAGTGAGTATGTATAAATATTGGGAAAAAGTGTCTCTGTTTTCATTGATGTGATTTCTAATCCTTTGCTGTATTCAGATTTTTTTTGTACTTTTTCGGGTATAAAGACCACAAGCAGAAAAATATCATACAGTTGTTGAAATAAAATTTTTAACATTAAAGACCGACCTGCGTGTGCTTGGTTTGCTCTGTCCCTCCCCATCTCGGTGTCCTCATACGGGCTTGCTGGGTGTTAGCGCTTAAAATGGGGCTTGCTCTCTCTCATTAGAGTGGTGGTTGTTTTTTTAGTTGTATTTAGAAAAAACACAGCATTACTGATACACGTAGACAGCATAGGTAATTATTTATGCTACCCCTGTTAGTGACACCACCCAGCTGTGGTAGAGATATTACCCAGCTCTGCCTATGGCATTATTCTATACTGCCGTGTCACGACACAGTCTATGCCACCTAGCAGAGGGCCTCTTCTAAAGAGGATGTCTACACAAGTGATCTTTGTTTGTTTTAGGTGGTTTTCAGACTGACTTTTAGCACCGATGTAAACCTGAAATGACACAGGCCTGCCGCAAGGATGAAGGAGAAGAAAATAACCTCGGAATGGGCTCCATCGGTCCATATATGGCCCTTCTGTGCATGTCTGCATGTCTAAGGAGGAGCCTCGGATGCGCTGACTGTTCTGAGGGGGTGACATCATGGAAATCCAGACGGCTAAGCAATAGAAGCCCCTCCTCCTTTTCTCTGATTGGCCGAACAGGCCTCCTCAGTCTCACTCGCGGATAAGTGGTAATTAAGGGCAGTGAGGGCAGGATACAAGGAAGCAGCAGAAACCGTGTCAATTAGCACTTCTTCCTCATCTGCCCTCCCGGATACTCCAAGGACTCCTGTTACATATCTTACTGCGTGTGCAGTCTAACAGATTCCCCCTATTGCCCACAGCTCTGTCTAACTCCCACCGTGGTGAAGCTTTTCACATGCGTCCCTTTTCAGAAAACCACATATGCATCCAGGAAGCACAAAAGCTAACAGCCGCGCCTCCCTGATCATCCTCAGACTCCCACGCACTTTCCAGCTACCATATAGGCCCAGTGTGTTGGATTCTGGGGCACTCCTCCATGAACGGCAGTGTCGACTGTCTGAGAGAACCGCCGCGTGTGACATGGAGGTGTGCATGTTACAGTATGGCTGCTTTTTTCCAAAGCGAATTTCCAAGGACTTGCGGTGCCATGGCAACAAGGCCAATGAAACTGTCAGTGGTGAATCAGACAGATTACAACAAAAAAAAAAAAAGACATTTGAGCGACAGCATTAGCGCCCCTAGTTGTTATTGTTATTATTACTATCATTAATAAAGGGTCAATACTAGGGAAGTGTGTTGTCAAAATAGACTTCCTGGCGTTCCTGTTTTACCAACATTTCTCAGCTCATCTGACACATCCTTTCCCTCAACCGCCATCATGCCTCTAAAGGTGAGGGCTTGGCCTCAGATTCCTGACCCAAACCTTTCAGGCACAAGTTCAGTTTGTCAGTCACCATGGCACCGGCTGCTTCATAGAGGGTGTGACCTGCCCGCCCCCCAAAGTGCACATTGGTATGCACTGTAGGCATACCCGCTACCTTCTCTCCTAACCTCCATCTCCACTCTCCACCCTCAGTCTCTCTCTCCCCCCCAAGCTCTCATCTCCAATACACTCTCCTGCCTCATCCACTCTCTGTCTTTCCCCTTCATCTGCACATGGTGACAGCGGGGCTGGTCGCCATGGTAACATCCTCACCACCCACTGCTACTGCAGAGTAAGAGCTGAGATGGAAAATGACTCTGGTTTCTGGAAGCGAGGCACCTCCCTGTCAGTGTATCACGTGGCTGTCATCCGCACAGTGTCAGGCCATGTGTGCACGTGTGTGCCTGCAGTGTGCTGCAGGGGGCGCCCTGCAGAGCATCATTTACACAAGTGATGAGGTAAAGTCTGAGGTCTGCTCTTTCTTCCTCACGCACTCCTTCTTAAATGCATACACCCACATTTACAATAAGATGATACGCCTGTTCTCCACAGAGTGACATCCCAGTAACATTCGAGATGGAGAGACATCCACTCCCCCCCACAAAGAGAGGCTGGGCATGTGGCAGGTGTGGGCCCTGCCAACCAGAACTGACATCATCCGTGTTAATTAACAGAAATCGCTGGTGATTAGCATGGGCCTTGTTGTCTTTGCACAGTCAGGTGCCACACGTTGCCATTTCAGCGTGATGCCAGTAATGCTCAGGGTGGAAGTGGGGGAAGACCCCCGGGGGGGTGATATCACCACCTTCCATACCAAAAACGTCCTGGAATGCTGGCATCTGGGCCCTGAGGTTGCACTCGGTGTTTGGATGGCACATACACATACACAGGATGCTCATGGTGACACCATCACACCAGTATCCAGGGAAACCAGGCTGGGGGAGGGAGGGTTGGCGTAACTGCATTGGAAGCCATACAAGTCATCTCCGGAGAGTGCAGACAATTAAAATAGCAGAAATAGCTCTCATAAAAGCAAGAGAAAAGCCAGCCCTCCCCTGCTTTTGTGTCAGTATTCCTGCATGGAGCTGACGGCAGCTTGAAGGAATCAAGCTGATGTTCATAGTGCTGGGGGTTCGCTCTTTGAGATTGTGTACCAATGTATGTGTGTGTTGATGGGGGGTAATCTATTTGGGACTGACAGCGGGAATCCCATAATATTCTGCCTTCCATTACTTTAGGAATCTTTTTATGGCACCCAGATATCCAGGATGGGTGTATGGGAGGTTCTATGATGTTAGCTCTGACTTTCTGCCCCTTCAACCAACTTCAATGGCCTGAGTGGAGGGGGTATGGCAAGGCCCAAACTGAGCCAATATGAGAGTTTGACCACTCAGAGTCAATGTCCTTCAACATGGCGGTGAGCTTAATCACTCCTGGCCAGTGTCCTTCACCACCGAGTATGACTACTCCCAGCTAACATCCTGCAGTGCTGAGGTGAGCAGAACCATTCACAGCTAACACCCTTCAATCCTGAGATGAATTCAAACGCTCCCAGCCAACGCTCTTCAATGCTGAATTCAGCCTGACCACTGCAAGTCAAAGTCCTTCAGAGCTGAGGTGAGTGTGACCGCATTGATAATTTGGGAATAGGGATGTGATTTTAAGAAGTGCAGATTTTTGTGCAAGAACAAACAGGTAGAGCAAGCAGTGAGTGTGAAAACAGGGAGAGGGAGAGTGGCACAGGCACAAATGCACGGTGTGGGGGGTATATAGTGCCAAGCCAGGTCTGATTTAGCTGCCTGGGGGCTGTTGGCATAGAGAGGAGGGTGGAGAGGCAGAGGAAGGACACCCAGATGTATCATTTCACTCTCACACATTCTCTCTCAGTGGAGTGATTCCTTGTGGTGTAGTGAGTACAGACTCCCTCACAATGGAGCAAGCAACGGGACTGCAGTACACACACACACGCACATGCACGCACACACACACGCATGCACGCACGCACATACACACACGCACACACATGCACGCACACACACACATACACACACACACACATTACATGATGATTGCCTAACTAGGTCAATTAGGAAGGGATCGGAAAATGGGCAGTGGGCCTGTGTGTGTGTAAACACTTTATTGCATATAAACACACGTAGTGAAATGCAGCAGGGCAGAGTCTAGCCCCTGGTCTGTACGTTTATTCTTGCTGGTCAGCTTCAGTACAAAAGGAGGCGTGAGTCACTCTAAAAAGGCACTCTAAAATTTGGACATACAGTAAAAGTCTTCCTATTACCGTATGTCATCACAGTGTCAGTCAGCTGACAACCTTTGGAGCAACACCATTTTCAGGTGTTGCTGTAGTTACGGACCTGGAGGCTCCAGGACCATAAGAGGAAGGGCATGGTGCAAATGAACTGGATGTCAGCACCCTGGCAATTTCTGCAGGGCTCCAAAACTGAGCTTGATCCAGAGCTGCCTGCACCACATTAGAATGGATGGATGGATGGATGGATGGATGGACAGATGGACGCCTCAAGGAAGGAAATTTGGGCATTACAGCAGCAATTAGAAAGACAAAATCAAGGACTATAGAAAATAAAATAAAAAATTTGAAATGAAATATTACTGTTGTATGAATAAATACATAAACTTTAATGTGCAAGCAGTACTGTAATGTTACCACAAATGCAAAATGGACATGCACAGAAGTACAAATTGACTGTGCAATAAGCAATAACAAACAAACAAAAAAACAAATAAATGAAGAAAAGGGAATGTGAACCTGCTACAGTCTGCAGGTGCATGATTGACTGGCTGGCTGAGCCCAGGGCTGAGGACTCTGTCTGTGTGTTGTAAGGCGGCATGATGGCTGAGTTGGTAACACTGTTGTCTCCTCCAGTGTTTGGGGTTCCACTTCTTCCTCCTGTGTGTGCGTGACTTTGCATGTTCTACTTGTGTTACATTGGTTTTCCATCACAATTCTTCAACGTGCAGTTAACACTAACTGGCATCTTAAAATTGCCCATATTGCATAACTGCGTCTGTTTGCCTTCTAGCAACTAGCATCCTGTATGGGATGTACCCTAGCCTTGTGCCCAATGCTGCTGGGATAGGCTCCAGGTCCCTCTGTGACCTGGACCAGAATGAACAGCTAATAGATAAATTTTGCGTGCACTTTCAGTTTGCATGTCTGCTTTTCAGTTGTTCTGTTGTTAAATCAGTTGAGTATCCAATTTTCATTCAGCTGCAATTTTATGTTTTTGCAAAACTGTAACAGCGTGACGTTCCACATGCTGAATCTCTGATGGAGGTAGTGTTTATTTAATAACAACATTACGCGCAGTGTGATATCATGAACAATTCCAGAATTTTTACAGACATCTGATGCCTTCACTGCATATTGAGAGCAGTGACATTACAGTTAGGTGACAACACTGCTCCAAGTCAAGTCAAGTCAAGTAGGTCTTTAATGTGACCATCCAGTGCGAGCTTCCAGTATAGTCCATGCGTGACTCAGTGGGGGGGAGGGGGTGATAAAAAATCATTTAAATACTTGCACATTCACATACATCTACTGTACAGAAATACAGAACTGCCTGGGCAGTGTCAGAATTTTATGATTTTTATGGTCTATCTGTAAATTAACATTCAACAATTACTGCTATGTTGTCCTATACAATCTGTGAAAAATCTTCAGCAGTATTTTATTGTTACTGTATTATCTGTGATCTATTGCTGTTCATCTGCAATAAAGGTCATCTGTGTCACCTTGGCTGTGTAGTACTGGGAGCTGCAATATGGTGTCTGCGCTGTCGTCTGTGTCATGTGATCCATATGGGTACCTCCTTCTGCCGTTTCAAAATCAGACAGCTGTCAAATACTGATGGGAGCAGAAAGAATCACCACCACCCCCCACCCCCTACACACACACCCACAAAGCACCCTTGTGAGCAGAGCTCTAACCCCCACCCGTTCCTGGGGGATTCGTGAATGGTGGCATGCAGCCTACGGGCCTCTTTGTGAAACAGAGATTAAATTAGCACGCTCCATTAGCACCTTTTGAACACAAAGACACAGACCAACCAGCGGAACTCACACACACACACACACACAGAGGTCTGGAGGAGAGACGACACCTCACTTTACGGTTCCTGCCAACCAGTCTGCAAGTACCCTTCCGAAGCCATAGCGTGGCCGGATGCGCACGATTTCCTAAATGAAACAGTAGTCAGAGCCATTGAATGCAAGAAACTGAAGTCCTAAATACACTCACAGAGTGTGGACAAATTAACATGGGCCAGCCGTTTTCACAGGGAAATGAAGGATCAGAAAGTGAGTGTCGATCAACCTTAGTGTCTTAAAACAAGAGTGATGGGAGGAGACTCAGGCAACCTGAGAAAAAAAAGTACTGATGTGAAATGCTGAGCTAGGACACGTCACGAGCGCCCCCTTGTGGCTACATAGTGCATTGTTCCTCTATAGGTTTTCAAGGGCAATGGTGCCCTTTTTGCAATACACAGATTTTTCCCCATCGGAAACAACAATCCACTTGATTTTTTTTTTTTTTTTATATTAAAAGAAATAATTCCTAATATTAATATATAGGGGATCTAATTTTTACCATTAGGCTGTTCTTCTCAATGTGTGAAGACGAATGAAGGTTTGGATAACAGCATAGGGAGTTGCATTCACCTGGAGTACGGTCTTGTCGTGAAGTTAATGTTTAACCTTTTCAAATGAAATATGTGAACATGTGCATGTAGCCGTGTTTGTGACTGCCTGACGTGTGTGTGTAAGTGTGAGGGAGGTGGGGATGTATGTGTACGCCTTGGGTGCTATGTTTGTGAGATCTTTTAAGGCCCGGTCGCACTAATAACTTTTGCGTTACTAAACGAAAACGTTTCAGCTTCCCGTCCGCACTACCACGGATCCTCTTTTTCCTCAGAAAAGGAGAAAATTTTCACCGACAGCTAAACGTTCTGTAAAAGTATTAGTGCGGACGCTCAGAAACGTAAAAATTTTGTTACGCCTACATCAGTGAGCTCAGATTGGGTCTTTCCTATGCAAATATTGTCCCAGACTCAGTGTGTGACCGCCAAAGGGGAGCAGACGCCCATTTGCATTATTTGGGAGCGGTGTGGGAGGGTGAGCGAGGGCAGGAAAATGGGCCATTGCGACGGGATGAATTGGGGTGACCGAGGTCTTGTTTGTCCGCTGCCTGACAGAGCCGTCTTTGTGAATGCCCCTCCTCCTCTCACAGGACCCCCAACCTCCCAGCCATAATTCATACCCCCTCTTAATACCCCCCACTCACTTCCCTTCACCTCTCTACTTGCTTTTCCCCTGTGTTCACCAAGAGATGTTACCACACTCACACAAAGACTCTTGCACAAGGACATTTTCATGAACACAAACTCTAACTGAAATCCAGGCTGCACCAGCAGCAATACAAAAGAAGTCTACAAACAGAATGTTTTTAGCTGCTTTATGACACTTTAATTCAATGGAACCATCGTAGCTTATTTTGTATTGTACCCCAGCAGTTAGAAGATGTATGGAATTACGGACGGACACAGCATACTCGGTGTAACTGGCTTGGAAACGCTTTTACTCTAGAATGAATTGTCCCTCTGGGGCCTCTGTAGATACTCCTCTCCAGGCTTCTGTCACGTGACCTGGGTGGGCAGCCAAAACATAATGGAGTGGACGTGAGTTTCGCAGTTCATGCATTCACATGTACAGCAGTTCGCTTTTCTAATCATGTAATGCTGAACAATCAGGATAATTTACCTTTACGCTTATCGATTCGCTCCTTAAGCTTTACATAAGGTAATATTGCCCTTTTATAAAAACTCGTTGTAGGTATGGTTAGATTTAGTTTCTATGAAGGCATGAGGCGAATTTGATACCATCTGTATGCACCGGCCTCTTTTTAGGCGCATGCAGCGAACTGAAAGCTGTACTAGTTGTGATTTATCAGAACCGGCGTCTCTCCACATGATGCTGCCAGATCTCGGCAGCCTGCTTGGCTTCAGCACGGAGAAGATTGAAAAGGTGATCTGTCGTAAAGCCAGGGGCGTTTTTGCTGCGTTTTACCGACAGTACTATTTTAAACTCCTTGTCCCTTGATGTTTGCAGGGGGATTTCATATTGCTCTCTGACAGAAATTCCGACGCCTCGTTTCTCATTCACCATCTCCTGTCTTTGTACCTGCGAGGTAAATTGGCGTAGTCGACACATAGCCGAATTAAATGCTTCCACGATGTTGCGCTGGACGTGACGTGTGACCGGTGCCGTTTCAGCGGGATGTAAGGTGTGCTTCCTTGGTCTGGTGCAGTCCTTCAGCCACTACAATGCGGTGGCTCTGAGGCTGGTGAGTACGCCAGTTACTGTACAACCCCCTGTCACACTTTTTGCCCATAGGCTTTGAGTGTCCATATCTTCTGTGTGGGTGTGTTCGTTTGCCAGGGCGTGAATCTGGTCCAGGCCAGAGAGCAGGGTCAGCTGGTCTTCCTGGAGGGGCTGAAGGACTCTGTGGGTCAGCTGCTGCAGCAGGGGCCTGACTCAGAGGCCCATCCAATGGGATTCCTCAGGTACACCCAGGACAGCCACATTTATGCTGTAACACTAATGGTGTGTTGGTGAATATTATCTGATTTATAGATGTCTGTGTGTAGGTCCTTTAGACATCAGACCTCTGTGAATGCCAGCATGAGAGAGATTCTGAGCCTGTTCTCCATCTAACTAGTCACTGCCTTTACACCCTGTATTTAGAGAAACTCCCCTCTCCATATTTGCAGAGGTTCCCAAACAGATCTGCGGAGCCTGTTCCAGTTTGTAGAGCAATCAGTGGGTGGGACAGGTGAGTGGAGCCCCTCCATACTGCTGGTGGATGATGTGAGTGTCTTGCTGAGCCTGGGTGTCAGCGTGGGGGCCATACTGGACTTCAGTCACTACTGCAGGACCACGGTGTGTCATCAGCTGCAGGTGGGCCTGAATCTCTCTCTCTCTTACTCTCTCTCTCACAAACACACACACGTGATTAAGCACCCTCCCACACACACACACACACACACACACACACACACACGCACATGCAATTAGGCACCCTTCCATATATACACACACATACGTACGTGATTAAGCACACTCCCATACACACACACACACGCACACATACACACACACACACTTTTTATTAAGGGTCATTTTCTTTTGACTCTCTGCCTATAGCTGAAAAACTGGCTTTATGTTCATGTTGCTGGGTGTTTGGCCCTGGGCCTGCGGTGACCCCTCTGCCATTGCCAGCAGGGCAACATGGTGATGCTCGTGCGAGTTGGTGAGGAGGAGGATGATGAGGAAGGCTCTGAGCTGCTCTTGAAGGCGCTCACTCACCAGTGCTCCTTGGCCCTCAATGTCCAGGGCCTGCCCACCGGCTTCTGTAGGGACATCCATGGGCAGGTTTGTGTGCGTTTACTGCTAATCTCTGACATTGAGTATGTACAGTGTTTAGTCTTGAAATCCTTTCTTTATTATTTAGAGTTTAGTATTAGAACACAGCTATATGGTAACGCATATCTCAGATGTTTAGATAGATTTAGTTCAGTTTTAATAGATGTAAATGTAATAACATTTAATTCTCTGCAACCCTGACCAGCATAAGCAGTTAAAAGAAAGGTGGATGGTTGGGTGATCTTTAGTGGAGTAGGAGATAGGATGAGTTTGAATCGGGGCATATTAGATTGGAGTGATTTGAAGAGACACTGTGTGCACTGTGCTGCAGGTGGAGGTGTGCTGGAAAGAGCATGGTCCTGGTGGTGCAGGCCCTAGAGGGCTGCTGGCCCAGAAGAAGCTGCTGCAGTACAAAGTCCACGACAAGGGGGTGTTCTTCTTTGCTCGGGGAACGTCCAGTGCTGTACTCTAAGTCTGTGGTCGCAGGTGGCCCTGTGCTGTGTGAATTTCAGACCGTGTCTGGTACTCACTATTACAACTGTGCTGCCCAGCCCAGAGCTGGTGACCAGAGTCCAGTGTCTACCAAGACCTTAAAAGGACAGTGCACCCCAAAACTGAAAAAAAGATGCTTTAGAGGGGCTTTAGTGTCATGTATTCACCTAGATATTCTGCTGGGAGTTGCCTAATTTTAGAGATATTGGCCGTAGAAATGTCAAGTTTCTCCCAAATATAATGGGAGTGAATGACCTCCTTTCTGTAGTGATTAAAGGGCCAGAAAAATACATTTGAAAATCCAACGGCAGTGTTTCTTACCAGGAATCTTGATCCGGTTACTCAAGATAATCCACAGACTTTGTAGTGAGCGGTTTCGTGTGGGAACTATTTTCTTCTACCGAACTCCACACGGCAATCATATCCCTGCGCACAAGATACGGACACCCTGGCGATATCTTTCAGACGCTTTAATCACCATAGAAAGAATACCATTCACTCCAATTATATTTGAGAGAAGCCCGACATTTCTACGGCCGATATCTGCAAAACTAGGCAACTCCCAGCAGAACAGCCTAGATGGATAGATAGGATGAAAGCACCTCTAAAACATATGTATTTTTTCAGTTTTAAAATCAGAAAACCTGTTTGACTGTTTTCTACTATTAGAACTTAATGCCATAATTCTGAACTTTAATGTGCTGGTGAATGAAAGCTTGGCATCTATGTCAACACTTATTTTTCTGGTGAACTGGGTCAACCAATGCTGGTTGAGGGTGGGATTAGGGTTGGATGCTGTCTCTGTGTTCAGCTGTACTGTAATAAACACATTTTTCAACGTCTGGCTGTGGTAACTTGGGCCGGGGGGAAGTCAGACTTCTCGAGTGGCCATAAGTGCACAGGGAGATGTATCTCCACAGCCCTGGGTGCTGATGTGCCTCACCTTCACATCACTGCTTTCACACACCACTTACCCATATAGCTGCTCTGAAGAGCCGATCACACAATGTAACTCCCTTACTGAACACATCATTACACTATTTAATAACTTAAACCGAGAAGGAGATTTTCAAATTAATGGTTTAAAAATGTGGGGCAACAGGTTATACATGGTTTAAGGTTGGTTAAAGATTAAAGGTTTAAGATTATCTGTTAATTTATGTGTGTGTCATACGGGGTGTGTTGTAGACCTGGACTGTGATGGGAAAGTACCTATTATAAATTTAAAGGAGAGTATCTTAAACTGCATTCTTTGTGCTTTTGTGTGATGACTTGTACAGACACAGCTTGTTACCCACCTATCACCCACACAGTGCTGTCACCAAAGAATCCTTCAGCTGATGATACCTGATACATTTCTGTGTGAAATGTGATGATTTACGCATACTCTATCTTTGGGTAGCAATGTAGCACACAAAATAGTTGGGTCGATAAAAACTGTCAACATGCATATTTTATATGTACCGTATGCATGCGTAAGACATACATGTGTGTCCATAATTCGATGTGATGGGATTACGCGCTCCATTCCTATCCGCCTCCAGCAGAGGTCGCCCTTCCCGGCTTTGGCAGACGTGCCGTCGCCGGGGTGAGAGGTTGAAGTGTAGAGGGCCGGCCTGGGGTACACGCCCCTGTTGTCATAGGCTCTGCCGTATCACAGCAGCGTGAGAGCGGCCACCGGACTGATCACCGCAGCTCCGGTTCGGGAGAAGAGCGGCGAAGTGAGCGGCCGCAGGGCGCTGTCGGCAGCGTGGAGGTGGGAGATGGTCGGTCGACGTCAGAGCCGAGCTCGCTTTCGGCTACATGTGACAGGCAGCGGCTCGGCTCGGCGCGGCGCGGTTAGCTTAGCATGCTAAGGGGCTAATCAGCGGGGAGTCGCGGGGGTGAGAGCCGGTGCACGGGCCACTTTGGGCGCGGGCGAGCACGGAGGTGCCGGAGTTACTCACAGGAGAACCGCCTTACACACGCATACACATTATACACACTACATACAAACGCATGATGTGCGCGTTACATATACAAAGGGTTATACGTACATTACATATGCATTACATAGACACACAGTGCATTTAATTATATACGGGCATTATATGCGTTACAGGTGCACACATTACCAGGGCTGCTAACTCTAGACAGCTGGCTGGAGTGAGATTTTCAATCCGAGACAAGTCTGCACGCACATGCACACGCTTTTACATGAATGTGACAGTTTTATTACCTTATAAATAGTCTGTGGGTTTTGCAAACTGGCCCAACGCTTTTGATGTAGCTAATTTTAGGTTTATAATGGAATAATACAGGATTGCCGAAAGATGTTTTGCATGAGTGTGAGTGTCATGCCAGATGCGTGAGATTATATGCAGCATATATACGCATATAACATACAGCCATGCATTACATATACGCAGGTATACATATACACGTATGCATAACGCATATATACAGTACGCACATACAGGCAGAAGTTATACCGATTTAAAGATGCAGTGCGCAAGTTCTGTACTGGGTCCATAAACTTGTGATGTAGTTTTAGGAAGGAATGTATGTCTAACCCTTGCCGTTGCATTTCTGCTGCATTACTGCCATGTTGTGTTGTCCTTTCTGCATGCAGTGGAACCTCTCCTTAGGTGGTTATTTACTTGTTTTTTTCCTGTCATGGGTGCTTTTAAAGCCTTGGACCTTCTAACAGCAGTAGCATTGGATAGATTCCTCATTTCTCTGGCAGCATACTATGATTTATCTGTGCCTTCCCCTTAGGGCTTTTAGTTATATGGTATCTGCTGGTCCCCACACACGGCTTATTAGACAGTCCGGAATATCCAGTTTGTTGACCGTGCCCGTTTCCGCTTTCTGTGTTGCAACACTGCCTCCTCATTCTGCTACAAGCAGGTGTCCTTCTCTGGAAGTGAGATCAGGCTGGCATGCCTTGTGTGCAGATGTACGCATGTGGGCGTTTTAGTGCATTTCCCAAAGGTCCCAAGTGGGTCTGGTCATTGCACTAATCTGCGATTGCATGGATCTGTCGTGGACCTCGAGGAGGTGTGCATACACACCCACACAGAAATGGGACATAGCAATTGTACCTTTTGAGGGACAAGGATTGTGTTTTTCTGTTGTATGCCTCAGTCAATCTGGACAGGAGTGTGAGCAAAACAAGCCCATGTATTCTTGATGGCCTGAAAAGTACATTTGTCTCGTTTATTCATCTTCGCATGGACACTGTGCTCTCCTGTGCATTCGTATGTATGGCCCAGACCCACAGCAGGCGCACCCAGCTACCAGAACAGCTCTGTCCCTTTCCGTTCAGCTGTGACCCATCAGGCCGGGCCTCAACCTGAACCTGTGATCCGCGGCCGCATCCTGTGTCAGGCCACGTCTGTAAGCGCAGTGAGCAGGCTGTCTGGAAGGGAATGGAAGATGTTAACATGAGAGAGGGCTTGGTGAGACCCTCCTTTTATTTTAATTTAGTATTTTAATTTGGTATTTTTCAGACACAATCCTAGCAGCTGATTGTCTGCTCAAGAGCTACCAGTTCCCGTCATGGAATAAGGTTTGTGTTTGTGAAGCATTCCTTTTGCAAGCTTACTTTTAGAAAGGTCTTAGAGACCTGTCTGACCAGAATCAACCCCCTGGGTACAATTTACCTGTCCTCTGTTTGGGTGATTTTCACGAGTCAGGTGAGGGACCCCCTCAGATATAGGAATGGGAGTGAGATTGTTGGAACTGGAGGTGATGTTTGGGGTCTGTAGCTGAAATGCTCAACTGCTATCTCCCGATGACGGCTGGGATCTGTATCGGCAAAGGCCGAGCGACCTTGCAGAGGCCAGCATATGACATTATTGTACACAGCTTGACATTTATCAGTTATCCAAAGTACAAAGGTACAGCAGCAGAGCAGGGACAGCTTCATAAGCATTTGTGACCTCATTAGGAAAAGGGTGACAAAAACCATATATTATTATTTTGAGGGAAAGTTGTTGCCAATAAGGAATGGTACCCTGATTAGAATATGAGTTGAGAGCAGTAGATAACATGCTGGTTAAATTAATACAGACTTGCATGTAATCCCAGTATGAGATCATCTGTTCGACCACGGATGGAGTTACTTACAATTACATTTCTGTTACGTTGGTTTATTTGGCTGATGTTCTTGGCAGAATGAATTTAAATGGAAGGAAATGCAAGATAAGAAAAGTGCATGTGGACTTGGTTTCCAGTGAGTGACACAAAACGGGAAGTACAAGATATTTCTGGGAAAACACCCTGAGCTATATGAACCTGCAATCTCAAATCTCACCCGTTACACAGTCTAGTCCTGGTGCCTTATGTCTAAGTAGAAAGAATGCATTAGTATGAGACCTCTTCACTTGGCCTGTGTGTGTGTTTGTGTTTATACCAAGGAGGGGCCTCCCTATACTCTCTCACCAGGCCGCTGGATGCGCCCCTCCGCCCCCCTCCTCGGCTGCACGGCGCCCCCGCTCCGTGGCAGCCAGCTGACCCCGCCCCCACGATGACGGTGACCGAGAGGCTGCGACAGAAGATCTCTGCCGCCTTCTACTGGCACGGCCTTCTGTGTGCCTCCTACCCTGTCCCCATCATCCTCTTCACCGCGGTCTGCATCCTTGCATGCTGGTGAGTTCCCTGTCTCGTCCAGCCCGACTCGTCCTCGACTCCGTCGGCTACACGTGCCGGTGTGCAGGGACCTCGCCTGCCAATAGAGAGGAAAGCGTGATTCGGCTGGTAGCTGTGAGGGTCCTTCGGCCCTGTGGGAGCCAGGCCAGTGAGGCCGTGGTAACGTGACCTTGCGGAAATGTCCTCCTGCCTGAGGGAAGGTTTTTCTGTGCCAGCCTAATGGCCTTTGTGAATGCTGCTCACTAACGGATGGTGAACTCCCCAGTGACACACACTCTTCCCAGGCTCTTGGTCACGCCTTTTATTCATGTCTGTCTTGATCCTTTTCAGTAAATCCTGTCTGGGGAATTATATTCAAGGATGTTTTTTTTTTTTATTGTGTTAATGAATGAACCACATTTTCCTAGGCAGCCTGAGAGCACAGTAAAATGTTTTTTTTTTTTTTCAAAAACTTTGTCTTTAATGTTCCTCCGAGTGGCTGTGAATCCCCAGCCTAACCACATGTCTCACACCTACAGACCAGCTGTGTGTGGGTGAACTCCGTCTCCCCCCTCCATATTTTCTTGGCCTGTCCCTTCTTGTCCCAGCTACCCACTGCTGAAGCTGCCCCTGCCCGGGGCAGGGCCGGAGAAGTTCACCACAGGAGCGCGTGATTACACAGTGCCCCCGCAGGACCCTGGTGGGGAACCCGGGGAGCGGCCCGAATGGGTGAGTGTGTAGTGTTTGTGTTTGGTGTGCCATGTCTGTGATGTGGACAGCCGGTGTTAAACCTCTGACCTCTGGCCCCCAGTACCATGGTCCCCCAGTGGCCTACATCCAGCAGGTGCTGGTGAAAGCGGCGGTGTCTCCCTGGGACAGCAAGTTGGTCCCCGTGGACGCCTTCAGGTCCCCGCTGGGGCGTGTCTTTGCTCTGCTGGACGAGATCCGTAGCCATGTGCACACTGACAGGTTTGGGGGAGCGATTTCCAATTCGCCTTGTTTGGAGCGCTAGTCTTATTAAGCATTAAATTATATTTTAATGTTCTGCTCTTGTGTATCTTTGTCATAGCTGAATGAACTGTGTACTGTGAAATGCTGGTTTTTACGATGCCTTGCTTCTCTCTCATCCTGTGCTGCAGTTCTGGGGTTCGAAGCCTGGAGGCACTGTGCCTCCAGGTGACGGACCTGTTGCCCGGGTTACGGCGCTTGCAGACCATTCTGCCAGAGCATGGCTGCCTCATTGTCTCCCCTGGCAACTATTGGCAGAATCAGCGGGAGCTGTTCGATATGGACCCAGACCTGCTAAAGACGGTCCAGCAGCATGAACCTAAAGGCCTGCATGTCTCTGCCACCCTGAAAGGTGGGTGGGACGATACCCTCTTTGGGAGGGTATTGCCTGTTCCCAGCCTGTCTGTACACTCCCTCTACCCTCATTCAGTGAAGATTAGCTGTTCATTCCATATCTGTTCATACTTCTGTGCACTGTTAATACTGCTTACTGTGTGCATACTTTGGACTTTCCCATGAAACGGCTTTAAAAGTTCATCTAATTCAGATCTTTGTCTGATATCAGCTGTCCTTATTGTCACTGACTCATGTGTACTGGTGTCAGAGGGTGATAGTTTCTGTGCGGTGTGTGACTCTCCGTCTGCCTCTTGCAGACCTGCTGTTCGGTGT
This sequence comes from Mormyrus iriodes, assembly GCA_011763525.2. NCBI lineage: Eukaryota > Metazoa > Chordata > Actinopteri > Osteoglossiformes > Mormyridae > Mormyrus > Mormyrus iriodes. Next base: position 11,039 of record JAAGVU020000240.1, on the reverse strand, counting down.
CCGTGGCCAGCAAACGGGGGTCAGCCTGAACAGTGGCAACCGCGTGGTCACCTACACTATTACCATGGCACTGCGCAGCTATGACGCCAGGTCAGTGAATGGTGTGGCCATCAATCAGGCTTAGCCCCGCCCCTCTTTACATCGAGTGGGAAACGCCTGGTAGCAGTGTCTAACAGCAGCGGTGACTGGGAGTTTGGGGCTTGGAGTTTTGCATACGTTTCCCTGTATGATGAGATCTTTCGACCCCACAGGTTCCTGGGCAGCCTGAGGTCACGTCTCAAGCAGCTGCACCCGTCATCGAACTGCAGCTTGCGTGAGGAGCGCATGGTGCATGTCTTCTTCAAGGAGGAGATTGGCGTGGCTGAGCTCATCCCCCTGCTCACCACCTACATCATCCTCTTCGCCTACATCTATTTCTCCACCCGTGAGGACAGCGCTCGCCTGCACACTTGCTGTGTGTCTCTCAGCGTGCTAGGGGTCCCTGCTGTACCTTGACCTCCCCTGCGCTCCTCTCCACCCCATCCTCCCCCACAGGAAAGATCGACATGGTCAAGTCCAAGTGGGGTCTCGCCCTGGCTGCCGTGGTGACGGTTCTCAGCTCGCTCCTCATGTCCGTGGGGCTCTGTACCCTCTTTGGCCTGACGCCCACCCTCAATGGAGGGTAAGAGCCCTCCTGCCCTCCTGCTCTCTCACAGTGCCCCCTGCAGGGTCTCCATTCCCTCTTGTTCTGTCTGAGGTCTCTGGGTTTTACACTGGCAGGGCTGCTAACTGTTATACTCGGGGCTGTGGGACATCCCTGGGGGTGGGGTTTGGAGAGAGGCATGGCTTGTGTTGGCATCTGCAGGCAGTGGCGTGACGCTCTCCAGTCTGCAGTGGCTGCCAGCTCAGACCATCCCAGGATGAGCATAGAGTTTGGCTCTCTTTATGAGCGTGGTTGCACAACCTGTGGGGTGTCTGGACTTTGATGACTCATGGCTGTTTTGCTACAGGTTGACCTCTCACCCATGTTTCTTATCACTGCCTTTCTGTTTGTTGCACTCTCACTTTCACAGGGAGATCTTCCCCTACCTGGTGGTGGTAATTGGCTTGGAGAATGTTCTCGTCCTCACCAAGTCTGTGGTGTCGACCCCTGTTGACCTTGAGGTCAAACTGCGCATAGCTCAGGGTAAACCGAAACGTGCAGTACTGCATCTGTACATGCTAATGTAAGACCAAGCGTGTGCTGTGGCCATATGTGTTAATTCACTGGAACATTTATGCCACAGGGCTGAGTAATGAGAGCTGGTCCATTATGAAGAACATGGCTACTGAGCTGTGCATCATTCTCATTGGATACTTCACCCTAGTCCCAGCCATTCAGGTACCTGTCTTTCTCACACACACACAGACACACACACACTCCTGCATAAAGATGCCAATCTCTGTGCCCTTTGACCCACTAACACAACTCACCTTCTCGCTCCAGGAGTTCTGCCTGTTTGCCGTGGTGGGCCTGGTCTCTGATTTCTTCCTCCAGATGCTTTTCTTCACCACTGTGCTCTCCATCGACATTCGTCGCATGGAGGTAAGTGGAGTTGGATGTTACGAGACAGGATTGTCTACAAGTTTACTTCTCCTAGCAGCCAGTACAGGCTCTGATGCCCTCTCCGCTTTCTCCAGCTGGCTGACCTGAATCGGCGGCTTCCAGCTGAGGCCGGGATGCCCCCCTCAAAACCTGGACCTCTCCGGCCCCGTGAAACCCCACCGCCCCCGCGGCCTTCCCCCCACACCATCACCCTGCAGCCCCCCGCCTTCCGGAACCTGCGGCTCCCCAAGAGGCTGCGGGTGGTGTACTTCCTGGCTCGCACGCGGCTGGCCCAGCGCATCATCATGGTGAGATTGCCGCGGAGCCTTCAGAGTCGCCCACCCGCTGCGGTTTAGCAGAGCCCGTCTGACTGTGTGTCCGGCTTCTCTGGTGCCAGGTCGGCACGGTGATTTGGATCGGCATCCTGGTGTACACGGACCCAGCGGGTCTGCGCACCTACCTGGCTGCCCAGGTATCCGAGCAGAGCCCGCTTGGGGAGGCGGGGCTGCCCCACCTGGGCGTCGCCCCCGTCTTCCCGCGGGGTGATCCCACTAGCACGCTCAGCGTCCTGCCCCCTGCTGAGCCCACCCCTGCTCTACCAGAGAACCTGTCCCAGGGACATGCCCCCCAGGCAGCAGGCCAGGCTATACCCCAGATCCGTTGGGGCCCTGAGGACGGGGAAGCCTGGAAACATCTGTCCTTCCGGCACTGGCCCCTGCTCTTTAGCTACTACAACATCACCCTGGCCAAGAGGTGGGTGTTTGCTAACACTCAGGCTCTGCCCTGTGACTGCCTATGTGCTGTTGATTATACGTTGAGTCCCTGTGCCCCATGCCTCTCTGAGTCCTGTGACTATGAAGTCTGTGGACTGTCTTTGTATCTGATTATGGCTCCCATACTGACTCTGCTCTGCAGGTATATCAGTTTCCTGCCAGTCATCCCAGTGACGTTTCACCTGAGCCCGCAGGAGGCGCTGGAGACGCGGCACCCCCATGACATGCACCATCCCCCATCCCCCCAGTCAAGCACAGCCCCCGACGCGGAGGGCCCTTCCCCACAGGCCGACTTGACACTCTACAAGTCAGTTCATTACTCCTGTTTTTTGCACATCAACGTTTCAGGTTCTATGATATGAAATCTGAACTCATGTCAAAGATAAATGGAATGTTGATAAGCTTATAACTGAGGAGTCACCTGCTATACTTGTATGCTGGGTATGTGGGGTAAGTAGAGCAGTTTTTCAAAACCCAACAACCGAATACAAGGTACAGGTATGTTGAGATCTGGGAGGGCACAAAAATGTGGGCTTTCTGGGCATCCCCGAGGACTGGATTGAGAAACACTGACTTAAGCCTAGTTTATACTTCACTTTTCTGCGTGCCGTTATCATCCACACATGCTTGTGCGTGCAGACTCTTGCTTTGATACTACACAAGAGACAGACCACACAGATGGTCGCGATCGGCGCTTGCGTACAGCAATGATGTTTCTCCAGACCAGCAGAGGGCAGATGTACTACAGCAAAGACAAATACAAGCAGTGTACTGAAATGGGTCAACTTGTTAAAGTTGTTCCTAGGCTTGGGTGGTATTGTGGTATATGGCATACTGTGATATTTTGATATCACAAAATTTAGCCAGAATAGCATTGCTTTGGAAAATATTGTATACCAGACTGGATGGTGGGAAAAATTAGATACCTGCATGCTTCCTGATGGAGCTGCTCACCATAACTACAACTACAACAGCTATTCTTCTTCTTTCTTTGTTGACCTCTGCTCTGTGAAAGTCAGTGCTGCCACCTACTGGAAATTCGTAGTCAATTTCCTTGCATATACTCAATGTGCACCGATGTGCATAATGTCCCCTGGACACAAAAAACTGCGTGCGCACAGTCCGCCAGGCACCCCTGTTCACGAAATTTACATCACTCATCCTGTGTGCAGAAAGTGAAGAATGAATTGGCCTTTATTGGTTTAACTTTAGAGTAGCTGCAGTTCTAGAAGGATAATAGGTGAGGATGATGTGTATATCTGTGAATCGCAAATGACAGTTTGGTGATGAAGACTCATTCCCTTGAACACCTTTGCCATAAAAAAGGGGGAGGGAGAATTGCAGAATATATAGTCAAAATCATAAATCATAACCATCCTCTGTGAAATGGTTAGTGCGCAGTATGGCTGTCTGCAGTCTGTCCTGTGGGATATTAATCACGTATGGTTTAGTGTGTTATCTATTGAGGAAATATGGGCCAAGCACTTAGATGGGGAAACTATCTGAATGCCAAAATAAACATTCTTCTCATAATCATTGCTGGAAAAGGGGTATTTCTGCATTGTTTATTAGCCATTTGAGAAGTGAGCCTGCACTGGTGTTACATTCCAGAAAGCTTGTCATGAATAGAATCATTTATGAGACTCTATCATCATAACCCTGAAATCCGGTCTGGTCACCTCTATAAAGCACCCTGATGTCGCCCACCATGGGGTGTCATGCATGGTAAAATGCCCCCCCCCCCAACCTAGCTTGATGTCCCGTCTCTTATCTGTGCGTGTTCCCCTTTAGGGTAGCCGCGCTGGGCCTGGCTGCAGGTGTCATCTTGGTTCTCCTGCTTTTCCTCCTGTACCGTGTGCTCTGTCCTCGTAACTACGGCCAGAACGGGGTGCAGCATGGCCGGCGTCGCCGTGGAGACCTACCCTGCGACGACTATGGCTACTCTCCGCCTGTCAGTGAGATCTCGCCACTACTGCTGCGGGGACACAGCATGGTATAGCTGCAGCCCACGTCTCTACATGCATGTGCGCATGCGCAACACACAGGATTCAAGCTAAAGCTGATGACTTGCATCTGCATTAATACTGCCCTCTACAGGACATTGAGTGCCTGGCCAGTGATGGGATGCTGCTGGCCAGCTGCTGCCTAGCAGGGCAGATCCGGGTATGGGATGCCCAGACCGGAGACTGCCTGACTGTCATCCCCAATCATGGGTAACATGCAGTTTGTTAGACACGTGTGCATTCCAATTCCTGTAGCTTACCAAGTGACTGGGATGACTTTACGATAATGTAAAGGTTGTGGGTTCAAATCCCAGGGAGCTGACACAGTTGTAATCTTGAATAAAAGCGTCAGATTTCTGAGTAAAATGTAAATGTGCACTCACACACAGACCCACACACATTCTCCCCCTTTCTGACACACATGTCCCACTTGAAATGGCACCATTTCAATGAAAGGCACTATGTAATATGTGGATGGAAATTGTGCCCTGTTAGAAATTTATTTCATACTGTCCTCTTTCTCTCCCCCTAAAAAGGCTGCGGCACTGTAATAGCAGTGGCGGGTGGGAGCAGAGGGAAGGCTGGGATGTGGGTGAGCTGGAGAGCTTGGGGATGGCCGAGGATTCAGACACAGACGTGGCCCCCCTGAGGCGACGCGCTGCCCCGTCCTCACGCCCCTCCCTGTTCGTGGACCAGCCCGATCTCACCCCCCTCATCGACACCAGCTTTGCGTGCCTGCCCCCTTCGCAGGCAGTGCGTGACTCTGGCTTTGACTTTGGCGGGCTGGTGGAGCGGGCGTACCTGGAGCACGAGCCCTCCCCCAGCCCCACGTATCCCCCCTCCCCCCACACACCCCCGCAGAGGCGCCGCAGTGTAGGGGACCAGCCCATGGTTCCTCCGGAGCCAGCCTGCTCTAGCCCCCCTGACTGGGACAGCTCTGTGTGGGCGCTGGAGCTCAGGGGAAACCTTATCGCAGCTGGGAGGAGGAGTGGTCGGCTGGAGGTCAGTCTCTGTCCCTGTCTGTCCCTCTCTATCCCTGTCTATCTGTCCCTTTCCCTGCCTGTCTGTCCCTGTCCACCTCTTCCTGTCTGTCCCTGTCCACCTCTTCCTCTCCCTGTCTGTCTGTCCCTGTCCACCTCTTCCTCTCCCTGTCTGTCTGTCCCTGTCCACCTCTTCCTCTCCCTGTCTGTCAGACTCTCTCCCTGCCTGTCACTGTCTGTCTGTTCATGTCCACCTCTCCCTGTCCCTGTCTTCCTGTCTCTGTGGTGATGGTGCATGTTCTTCCCCACAGCTGTGGGATGCTGTTGAAGGTAGCTTACGGTGCAGCAATGATGAAGGAGTTTCTGGGATCACCGCCCTGGCCTTCCTGAGCAACCGGTAACACACACACACACACACACACACACACACACACACACACACACTGGGGTTAGATTAGCTGGATCTTGTGGTATAGCACATTCAGATTTTAGATGAGATCCTGACATGGGCAATTTTTGTTCAGAATTGGGTTAGTTTTGATTCTGACTGGTCAGGGTAATAGTGCTGAAACACTATAGTGCTCTGGGTTACAGGATTGTGGCGGCCCGGCTCAACGGTTCACTGGACTTCTTCACCGTGGACATGAACAAACCTCTGGGCCTGCAACAGTATCGGGGTGAGTCTGGTGGGCCCTCAGTGCGCTCCCTGTACAGTTTCTGAGAGATGCCCAGACCCTCTCTGTGACACTCAGTGTGCCCCTGTGTCTACAGGCACCCCCGGGCGGGGTAGCATGCCCCCCTCTCCTTGCTACAGCAGTGAGGATGTCATCAGCTGTCAACTGACGCGCTCTGTGCAGTGCGCCCACCACAAGCCAATAACAGTGCTCCGAGCATCGGCGGGCCGCGTGGTGACAGGCAGCCAGGACCACACCGTCAGGGTGAGTGTGTACATATATGTCCTTCACTGCATTCCCCCTGCCATGCCTCTGGTGTCCCCTCTGGTGACCTGCCTCTCTCTCTCCCTCAGGTATATCGGCTTGAGGACTCCTGCTGTCTCTTCACTCTGCAGGGCCACTCAGGCGGTATCACTGCTATTTATATTGACCAGGTCAGTCATTCCCACCAGGGTGCCCCCTCCCACATTTGTATCAGGAGGAATGTCAGTGTCAGTCATATTTTTCCATGTAATGTAGGACTTTTATTTTTAAAAAAAAAAAAAACCCTTGTTGGAGCATGTGACAGGATGTGATGTCATGTTTCAGACCATGGTGCTGGCCAGTGGGGGACAGGATGGAGCCATCTGTCTGTGGGATGTCCTGACTGGCAGCCGGGTCAGCCACGTGTATGGTCACCGTGGTGATGTGACTTCTCTGGTCTGCACTACGTCCTGCGTGATTAGCAGCGGTCTGGATGACCTGATCTGCATCTGGGACCGGAGCACAGGCATCAAGCTGTACTCCATCCAGCAGGTGTGTGTCTGTGCGGATGTGTTATTGAGTCGTCACTGCCGAGGTTGATCACCTAATGAGGACCCCCACCCCCCCCCAGGACGTGGGCTGCGGTGCCAGCCTGGGCGTTATTTCAGATGGACTCCTGGTTACCGGCGGGCTGGGCTGCGTGTCCTTCTGGGAGCTGAACTACGGTGACCTCCTGCAGACGGTGTACCTGGGGCCCAGCAGCGAGGGCCAGGCTGTGCGCCAGCTGCTGGTGCTGGACAACGCTGCCATCGTGTGTGACTTTGGCAGTGAACTCAGCCTGGTCTATGTGCCCTCCGTGCTGGAAAAGCTGGACTAAGCCTGTCGCTTTTATTCTTTCCTGTTTTCCATTTCATGGTGGCCCCGCCCCCCTTCTGATCAATCTGAGCACCTGGCGGGCAGAGGGTGGCAGAGGCTTCGGCTCAGCTTGGCTTTTGGACCTGTATGACCGCAGGCTCCCCCAGGACGACTCTGCAGGATGCTTTGGCTGCTGTGTTGTTACGGTTGTTTTTCCTGAACAGTCATTGGTGCTGTTGGTGGCCCCACCCACCCAACTAGCCAATGAGTGACTGCTATAGTAAATTGTTGGGTTAGGGTTCATGAGTTAAGTTTGATGAGTGAGTGAGGTGAACGAGTGGGGGGGGGAGGGGGGTCATTTGTTTAAACTTAATTTGTATGTTATGGATTTCAGCTTTTTATTGCTTTTAATAGGCGTGGGGAATGGTCATGTGTGCGATTTGGAAATTATAGTGCAATGTGCAACCTTGGAACCCTGGAAGGTTGATAGTCTTTACCTTAAGGAAGGAGTGGAGCACAAGACATAATGCCTGTGAGACCCTGTTTCAAACCCCCATCCAACTAACGTCCCAGTACGCTCTCTGTGTCCAGAGCACTTCCTGTGTCCTGCACACTGAACGGCTATGATCTAGTTACACTTACTGCCACACAGCTCATATTTCCCCAGCAGTAGACATGTGAAACTTAATTGAGTTTTAAGACCTGTGCTTGCAGAAAGGTTTTCATCAAGATACTTAATATTTATTATCATTACTTTTTGGTTTATTAGTCTTATTGTAACAGTAGATTGGTAGTCGGTTGGGGCAAAGGCTAGCAGTGATTTAGTTGAGTTGTGGCGTTCCAGAGGACAGCTGCAGACACAAAACCAGAAGACTGAGGCAACAGTGTTTGTCCCCTGGCGCATCCCCGCACTTATTGCCGTCCTTGTCATATCTCACCAAGCCGTGATGGAAAAATCACCATTTAGTCTTTTACTGGAGTCTGAGACATGATATAATCTTTGTTACTTTGTAGGCACAGCCCACAACGCAGCTGGATATACTGCTGGCCCAAGGGAACTCCTCCCACTGCATGTAAAGACATGCCCATTCCTAGGACAGGCCCACAACAGAACAAACGCATGCATATGGACCAGAAGCAGATATAGCCACACACCCACACCAATCTAAAAACCTTAAGCAGGTACATTTGTGCTCAGACTGGATCAACAGGGTTGAATGTGCAGACTAAGCAAATCTCTACTGTAATACTTATATAATGTATTAGTTTGTGTTCTGGATGTATATATTAGTTGAGAGCTTTAGAAAAACTCTTAGAGAAACTTTTTCATTTTTTTTGGACTTGTGTTTGTATTCAAGGCCAATTTGTCATTTTTGCCCCACTGTGATTGCCGTGGGTGTAGAGGCAAGATGGTTTGGACACGGGGATTGGTTAGAGAGTCCATCATCATCCCACATTGGGGCTGGCTGCTTTAGGCAGCTGCCAGGCTGTACCACATGGACGATCCTCCTTGGTTGTATGTTTGGTCGTTCCTTTTGGCACTGGTGTATCAAACCGCCATCACACTTGTGAATTCTGCTTTTGCTTCAGTCTCTTCCAGCTCAAACATGACAAACTTTTCTATTCACCCTCCAAATATTTTGGAGCTGAAGGGCCTAAGAGCATAATACTAAACTTTATCTCTACATTTCAATGCAAAAAAAAAAAAAAAAAAATCTATGAATGAGGCTGGAAAAAAGCTCGGCTGGACCAGGACATAAACAAGGAAAGGTTTGGTGACCCCAAGCAAATCGTGCTGAGATTCACGCACCGGTCACCCACCCCTAGCACAAGGCCGCATGATTGTACTCTAGAGATGTAACTAATATTCTGTACTATTTTTAAACAAAGGAGGACTTTATACTAATTTACAAATAAAAGGCTTTGATATAGCATTCTGGAATTTTACATGTTAATTGCAGAATTACTGCTCCTATTATTCACACCCTGTTTATACCTAATGTTCTACTGTAGGGGGTGCTGCAATTACTCTGAATTTCCAAGCTTAGTGGATTCAGCCAGATGAGAAACTGATGACGGGACACTGATCACTCTCAGAATGCTTACTTTAATCCAGGTGTATTTACAGGGTTATAAGAAAAGAAGCAAATAGGAGTTAAAAATATGCATTACAATTTCTGGTCTGCTGATTCTGGTGTGTTTTTGTATATAAGAGCGAGCAAAGGAACAGGGAAATCAGTGTTATTAAAGCCAATTTCAGTAACTACTCTTCCATTCTGCTCACCGTATATACGTACAATCACCCAATGAGATCAGATACACCACTGTAGCATGTGTGTGAGTGTGCATGTGCATACCTGCTATGCAAGAAGCTAATTAGCATCCTGGCCATACAGCAGCCAGCAGAACCCCATTGTGTCCATTAATTCCAGTTAAACCCTACGGTGCTCCCATTTTTTAACCCCCCCCCCATACACAAGAATTTAGAGCTTCTAGACCTCGGAATGCACCCATTGCAGTCGCTGTATTTCTCATGCAGACTGGCCACATGAGAGACAGGAAGACCACAGCATGAGGGACAGGTGCTACACAACAGGACGTAGGACAGCATGCTGGGATAGCAGGAGGGCGAGGAAACACAAGCAGACAAACCCACAGTGATGTGGTCCCAGGGGACAGAATGAAAAGGGAAGACGGGGGACAGAGCATAAAGGACAGGGGGACACGTAGTGGCTCTTCAGGTCTTGTTGAGTGTCCACAGCGGGTCCAGGCTGCTGAGCGGGTCGTCCCCAGATGGGTCTCGCTGTAGGCCTTGGCCGTTGTGTGGCTGCAGGAAACTCTGCTTGTTGATCCTGGGCTTCCCTCGGCTGCCGCTGTCTAGTGTGAATGCCTCGGGCGTAAGAGAAGCCAGCAGCTCCAGTGAGGAGGAGGAGCTTGTGGTTTGGGGTGGAGTCAGGTGGTGATTGGCAGTAGGGGTGGGGCCAGAGAGGTGATTGGCAGAGCCATCCAGGCTGTTGCCTTGATCTATAGGGGGTGGAGGAGGGGACTGTACTTTCATTGGTGGGGAGGGGGAGAGGGAATGGGGAGGACTGAGAGAAGGGGGCTGGGGTGCAGAGTAGATGGCATGGATGGGGGTCATGCTGCTTGATTCTGGGTCCCCAGGTAGGTCAGAGCCTAGGATGGAGCCCTGCTCTGGGGTGCTGCTTGGTGGCCGAATGCTCAGTTTGGCGATGGTAGCCTGGATAGAGCTGATTGGCATGTCCCCTCCAAGGACAATATCCTGGGACTCCTGCCGTGAGTATGCCTGGGGCAGGAAAACAGAGAGGGCATTAGTGTTGCCCATAGGCACAATCACCTCCCCGCCATACTCAATCCTGAGCTAACTTGTGGAGTGCTAGACGTACCCTGATGACCGCATTGTTGGGAGTTTTGTTGCAGGGGATGCTAGAGATTCCATGGCGCTGGAGAACCTGCTCTGCGTGCTTCAGGACAGCTTCATAGCAGAACTTGAGGTGAAGCTGCAGAGGAGGCAGAGGTATGTCATATGGAGGTTGGCTCAGGTTTGGGAGGGGTCAGATTATCACTTCCAGATGAGCAACTGGACAAGTAGTTACCTTCTCTTGCAGCATGTTCTTCCTCTGCTGCCTCATCTTCCTCACCAACGACAGCAGGTCAGGGATGCCATTTCCAGCATCTAGCTCCTGCAGTGCTGCATACAACAGGCAGAAGGCGCCAGTACGGCCCACCCCCGAGCTGGAACGCAGGGTGGAGGGGAGGAGTCACACATTGAATCAAACCACCTCCTCACACCCGTCAATCTATTAAGCTTGATATGCAATATATTGTTGTATATAACACTATGTAACACAAATTTTGTTCCTGGACAATACATGTTATTTTTTAATTGCTTATGTTGTAAAAGTATAGAAAATGGCCATTATTCCCTT
>JAAGVU020000239.1:0-16499 GCA_011763525.2 Mormyrus iriodes | reverse complement strand
CGCCCGCAGCCTCCGGGATAGGCTCCGGACCCCCCGCGACCCGAAATGGAATAAGCGGTTCTGGAAAATGGATGGATTGATCAGCTCAGGGGTTTGATTGGTCTGACACCACATTTGTCTGATTTGTTCGGAAGAGGTAGGACTAGTTTGCAAAAGTAGGGTTTGGAAATTATGCAAATTTACTGAAAATCTGACTAGGCAAGAAGCTACAGCGCCCCCCCCCCACTAACTGTCTGATTTGGGTCAGATGGTCTGAGTAGTGGGTAGGATTAGACATCTTCCTACCAAATTTGGTAGGTCTAGGTCTTACAGTTTAGGCTGCCCATTTCGTTTTAGGGAAGAATAAGCCTTTTCAAGCCAACTTAATAATGTTGCTGATTTAATATCCAGGGGCCAGTAGTACAAAACACCTTTTAAACTCATTTAAACAGAAGTTCTGCAGGGCTCCATTGATTACCTGGGGATATTTAGGACATGGCTGGATTCTCTAAAGTCTCTGGAATACATTTTTTTTCAATGATTCCCCATTTGCGAAATATATGTGTTTTTTCAGAGGAGTCACATAAACCGACTGGCTCAAGCTTTGGAACTACAAAACTACAAACATGGCGCCGTTTACCCAGAACTAGGAAGGAGGGTCTCAACTCTTTATTGGTCTATGGCTCTCTCAATCAAAATCTGGAAAATAAAGGAGAAACCAGGGGCTGAAGCAGGATTAAGCTGGATAATTTGTTGTATTTAAGGTAGTCTCGGCTAAATGTATGTCAAAAAAAATAAAGTATATTTAAACTAGGATACCTGAAATCCGACAAGTTATGCAACTAAGCCAGAAAGCCAGCTTTGTGATACAGGTCCCAGTTCTCCACTTAGTTCAGGGTACCCCAGTGTGAATGGACTTTGTCTTTTTAAAATGTTAGCGGATTTACAGTTAGTGAAACAAAATTTAGCTGATGTTAATTTGTCCGCTAATGGTTTTCAAAGTTTGCTAAATTAGCTTTGCTAATTAGTGGTTAGTGGATTAGTGGAATGTTGCCCACCACTGCATTTTATTCATTTCACTTAACAATATCCGTTGTTAAATTAGGTAAAAATTTTAAGGCATTTTAACATTCAAGTCAAGTTGACACTGCAAAGTATTTTGTAGGTACTTTTTTAGGTTGGGATTCAAACCCACAACCCTAGAGTTATAAAGCAGCAGTAAACAGTGTGCCCCTACACACTGAATGCTATTCATTGCCTTTTGGATCTGTCTGTATTTTTGTTTCAAACACTTTGTTTATGAGTGTTTGTGTTATGTTGCTGAAGTACTTCGGGGCAAGAATCTTTGGACTAATAGCAATATCACACCCTGTCCATCTGACCCTCCTGTTTCCTCCCTAGTGTGGCCCTAAAGAGCCACACCTGTTGATTGTTTGTCTAACCTCTCATTCCTGTCCTTGTGTTACTCACTCCACCTGCCCCTCCTTTGCTCCCTTGTTAACCTTGTATAAAAGTGCTTCCCAGTCTTGTGTTCCCCAGTCCTGTCACTGACATCATGGTTTCCTGTTGCCCTAGCCTCCCTTTTGATCTAGTTTATTTCCAGTTTTTGTTCAGTCCGTTTAATAAATCTCGTTTTGTTGCTCCACCACGCCTGCTCTCCATCTCTTTCATCCTGGCATTCATGACAGGTAATATTACTTAACAGATTGTGATGTGCAATGCATTAATTAAGGAATAAGCTGTTGTGACACACTATTTATTGTAAAAATAACCTTACATTTCTGTTGACCAAACTTGAAGTTTTAAGTTTTCTTAACTCGAGGCAGCATGGTAAAAAAAAAAAAATTAAGTTGAAACAACAAATTTTTTTGACAGTGCATAACAACTTCAATGCACTCAAGTTAAATACATTCCAAAGATTGCATTAAAACAGCTGAAGGTCAAAATTATTTACAGTGTAGCTTTCATGGCACCCCGGGCGAACCCCCGCCGACAATAAAAATTGTCCATCTCTCCCAACCCCCCACCCTCCAACAAAAAGCATCATATGCCACTGCCATTTTAAAAAGACATTTGGAATGATACAAATATATATAATGATAAAAATATATGCAAAATAAGTCAAAAAGAAGTAACAAAGACAAATAGAAGCATATTGCAATATATAAATTAAAGACGGAATCAAATTATTACACTATTACTCTATTGGGTAACAAACATCGTACTGTTATACTTGCATAATTTCATTATGTTCATAATATACTCATAAAAAGATGAAATAACTGCATACCTATATCTTTTTTGCACATTTCTCCACTGCTTATTTTCACATTTTGGGAACTGGCACCTGATGGTTTAGACTTTTTCTTATCCATTGGTTTTAATTTGACACTCGAGCCTCAATATATTACCCCTCCCCGATCAGTGTCAACCAAAAGTCAAAGGTAAGCAAATTCACCTTGGTTGTGGACAGACTGGCTTTATATTATCCTTAAAGTTCTTAATTATTTTGTGGAAACCAGAAAAAATGTAATATGCTTGTGAAACTATATATTCACAGGTTTATGATTAAATTGTGTGACTGATTGTACAAATTGCATTAGTACAGTACAAACTTAGAGATGCAGTACTGGATCAGTTCCCCTGCTCCCCCGACATTGAACTTTCTGTGGGGCAATCTGAGGTAAACCCACCCCTGCCCTCCTCCCCTTTTCGTACATCCAAGTGGTAGTCTGCTTAGCCCACAAACTAGAATCAGGGTGCCCTCTTCTGCAAGATTTACTGACCCACACATTAACCTGACATCATTGATGTGACTTGCAAATAAGCGATAGAAAACCGATCGCACAAATATACCCATTCCAATTTTTTTGTGCTGGTGCCCTGTGCCACCCTTGGCAAGATGCCGCTCTGGGCGGCTGCCCATGTCGCCCACATCTAAATCCGCCAGTGCTGTTTCCCCCGTATAAGCTCTCTTAGGTAAAAGCAATTTATTTACCTATTTGTTTAGTGACAAGGGATTTGTGTTAATTTTTTTATATACATTACTGTTCAAAAGTTTATGGTCACTTAGAAATTTCCTTGTTTCCAAAAGAAAAGCTTTTTTTGTCCATTTAGAATAATATCAAGTTAATCAGAAATACGGCGTAGACATTAATGTTTTGTAAGGGACTATTGTAGCTGGAAACAGCTGGTTTTTAGTGTAATATCTACATGGGCATACAGAGGCCCATTATCAGCAACCATCTGACCTGTGTTCCAAAGGCACGTTGTGTTTGCTAATCCAAGTGTATCACTTTGAGGCAAATTTGATTATTAGAAATCCCTTCTGAAAGTATGTTAACACAGCTGAGAACTGGTGTGCTGATTAAAGAAGCAATAAAACTGCCCTTCTTTCGATTAGTTGAGAGTCTGGAGCATCAGCAATTGTGGGGTCAACTGAAGACTCAAAATGGCCAGAAACAAAGAACTTTCTTCTGATACTCATCAGTCTATTATTGTTCTGAAAAATGAAGGCTATTCCATGGGAAATTTGTTAGTGACCCCAAACTTTTGAATGGTAGTGTATGTGTCTACACTTTACAGTCAGGCTTTGCTCAGCGGCAAGAAGGCAGGAATGGTTTAAAAGACAGACCATATGAGGGCAGATACCCTCTTGCAGGAATAACATCAGACTGGTTTGAATACTTGTCTTTAGAAAAACAGTGGCTGAATGACAAACAAGTGCATCTCAATAAATTAGAATATAATTGAAAAATTAATTTCAGTAATTCAATTCAAAAAGTGACACATATATTATATAGATTTATCACACACACTGTGATATATTTCAAACATTTATTTCTTTTCATTTTGATGATTATGGCTTACAGCTAATGAAAGCCCATAATTCAGTATCTCAGAAAATTATAATATTACAAGACCAATAAAAAAATTATCTTTAATTCAGAAATGCTGGTCTCCTTAAAATTATGTCAATGTACGCACTCAATACTTGGTCTTGAAAGCCCAGGATGCTTTGATAGCGGCCTTCAGCTCATCTGCATTGTTGGGTCTGCTGTCTCTCATCATCCTCTTAACAATACCTCATAGAGAATCTACGGGGTTTAGGTCAGGCGAGTTTGCTGGCCAATCAAGCACAGTGATACCATGGTCATTAACCCAGGTATTGGTACTTTAGCCAGTGTGGGCAGGTGCCAAGTCCAGCTGGAAAATGAAATCAGTATCTCCATAAAGCTTGTCAGCAGAGGGAAGCATGAAGTGCTCTAAAATTTCCTGGTAGACTGCTGTGCTGACTTTGGACTTGATAAAACACAGTGGACCAACACCAGCAGATGACATGGCTGCCCAAATCATCATTGACTGGAAACTTCACACAGGACCTCAAGCAACTTGGATTCTGTGCCTCACTACTTTTCTTCCAGACTCGGGGACCTTGATTTCCAAATGAAATACAAAATTTACTTTCATCTGAAAAAAGGACTTTGGACCACTGAGCAACAGTCCAGTCCATTTTCTCTGTAGCCCAGGTAAGATGCTTCTGGGGTTGTCTCTAGTTCAGGAGTTGCTTGACACAAGGAATGCAACAGTTGTAGCCCATATCTTGGATACATCTGTGTGTGGTGGCTCTTGAAGCCCTGACTCCAGCCGCAGTCCACTTTTTGTAAATCTTCACCAAATTCTTGAATGGGCTATGCTTCACAATCCTCTTAAGGCTGCGGTTGCATTGAACACATTCAGCATTCTGCTGTGTGTTAACACAGTGCCAAGAAGGAAATGCATCAGCAATGAACTTAGAGCAGTAATTGTTGCTGCCCTTCAATCTGGGAAGGGTTATAAGGCAATTTTAAACAATTTGAAATACACCATTCTACAATGAGAAAGATTATTCACAAGTGGGAAACATTTAAGACCGTTGCCAATCTTCTCAGGAGTGGATGTCCCAGTAAATTCACCCCAAGGTCAGACCGTGCCATGTTGAGAGGTATTACAAAAAACCCAAGAGCTACATCTCAGACTGTACAGACCTTAGCTAGCATATTAAATGTTAAAGTTTATGACAGTACAATTAGAAAGACTGAACAAATGTCTTGTTTGGAAGGGTTGCCAGGGGAAAGCCTCTTTTCTTTAAAAAGAATATGGCAGTACAGCTTAGATTTACAAAGTTACATCTGAACCAACCACAAAACTTCTGGAACAACGTCCTTTGGATTGACAAGACCAAAGTGGAGATGTTTGGCCATAATGCACAGCACCATGCTTGGCGAAAACCAAACACAGCATATCAATACAAAAACCTCATACCAACTATCATGTTCGGTGGTGGAGGGGTGATTTGAGTCGACCATGAACTCATCTGTATACCAAAGTGTTGTGGAGTCAAATATGAGGCCATTTGTCTGATAGGACAATGATCCCAAGCACACCATCAAATTACATCAGAATAGCTGAAAAAGAAGAATCAAGGTGTTGCAATGGCCCATTCAAAGTCCAGACCTCAACCCAATTGAAATGCTGGGGCGGGACCTAAAGAGAGCTGTGCATAAACGAATACCCACAAGTTATTGCTGCTAAAGGTGGTTCTACAAGCTACTGAATAATGAAGTGTAATTAGTTTTTCACATATGGTGTCTCCATTTTGCCTTAATTTTTATTAAACAAATAACGACATGGTGGAATCTGTTGTATGTTTACACCTGATGTTAAATTTAAATAATTTTAGAACCTGGAAAGGATTAGATGATTTATATCCTAATGCACAAAACCATACAACTGAAAGACGGTGTACTTTCTTTTTTCACATGACTGTAGATCAAACCACTAATTTCTCTCGCAACACAGTTCCAAGCATGGGATTGCATTTTTTCATAATAAAGATACTCTCACAGTTGTCGCCAAGTTTGATAAATGCTTTGCTGTGCTTTAAATATAAGATCTTAGGTCTGTGCTTCATGAACACAAAAAACAGAACTATGATGTTCATAATGACCATAAATGTATGAATGGTCTAATGCAGGCTAAACTTTCACTGCCTAGAAATATTGTGCACTAGCTGGAGAAAGCAGGCTCAAACTATCCACTGGGGGGCATTGATGTCAAACATAAATTGAGAAAGATCTGGAAGAAATCTTTAAGTGAGTTTTCAAATACCACATCCATCAAGCAAGGAAAAATTGATTAATTTAATTAACACATTCTGTATCACAATCTGTTAATTAATTTTCACATTGGTTCAAAAAAGACTTGCCCCAAAGCACTTCAGCAAGATACTTAGTGTTTGAAACAGAAATACACACAGATCCAAAAGGCAATGAATGGAATTCAGTGTGTAGGGGCACACTGTTTACTGCTGCTTCACTCGCCCCTGAGTGTAGGTGGAGTTTCTGTGTTCTCCTAGTATTGTGCAAGATTCCTGTTTGTACTTTGGTTTCCTCCTGCAGTCCAATGATATTTGGTTATGAGGTGAAGTATAAATTGCATATACTGTGTGTGGCCATGGATATATTACGCTGGAAAAATTTGAGACCACTCCAGTTTTAAATGCATTTTTAAATCCTAGTTTTATCCTGACTTTGCTGGCAGAAAGCTACACTGTGCAGCATGTTGCTTCCAGGCTCAAAATTTCTAAGACAGCAGTACACAAGAACAAGGTGAAACAGGAGACACTGGAAACGGCCAACTAGCCAGGTAAAGGGCAGAAGTGACTTTCTAATGCCAGAGATGACCATCAACTTATCTGATAGTTTTTCAGAACATGAATCGGAACATGACATCAAGTGACCTTCAAAAGGAATAAGAGACATTAAGTGCAGGTGTGAAGTGCACTGCTGGGACAGTTTGTATCAGGCTCCTAGAAGCAGGATTGAAGACCCATAAAGCAAGGAAGAAGCCCTTCATTAATGAGAAGCAGGGAAGAGCCACCCTGGAGATTGCAAAAAATGTATTTTTTACACACACATACCCACACCCATAAATTCATACATGAGTGAAACAAAAAAACTATGCTGTGGTCTCTTAATTTTTTCCAGAGCTGTATATTACGATGACCAAATGACCCCACGATGTAATAAAAGCCTACTATTTTGACCTTGTGGCGACATTGTTTTGGTCCCCACAAGGGGAAACTTAATTTTATAGAAATCTGTGACTGCAATCAAACAACTAAAAAGTCTTGCATTTTGTTTGGTTACTTATGGTTAAGGTTAGGGTTAAGGTTGTCATTGTTAGGATTAGGGTTTTTCCCATATAAATGAATGGACGGTTCCCACAAAGATATGAATACAAACGTGTGTGTGTTCTGTCTTGCTCATGTGCTCCAACTCCAGATCCCCTGTGACCCTGTTCAGGATAAGTGGCTGGAAGATTAAGTGATTGCTCTTTTTCAAAGTGAAACAGAGAACAAATTCTTCTAAGATGGGCACTAATCGAACAATGGCTGCTCAACATATGATAAATACAAAAGTTTAAAGAAGCATGCAATTACTGAACTGGACGTCCAGGTTAGTTCCTTGCATTGTCAACCATTAATCTGCTGCAGGTTTCAGTTTCTGAAGGCCTGGATATTGCTCTTTGGCAATACTCAGCTTCAGTACAGAATGCTCAAGGATGATAGATGGCAGTTTGGAAATATGTATTGAAAGAATTTGAAGGCATCCTTTCCAATCAACAGCAGACCATTCCATAGGATGCTCAGAATGGAGTTTTATATATTCCAAAGAACACAGGAAATCTGCATCCAGTGATTGGAGAGTGCCTCGGTATACACAGCCTAATGAGTCCATTTAGATAAGAATGGGTAGCATCTTTCATTGCCTGCTACATTAAAGGAACTAAATGATACTGAGGGGCAATGAAGAGATATGGCAGCTGATAATGAGTTACAGTCCTTGCAGTTTCAAATTTTCAAACAGTGTAAGGTATGAAACAACCGGGACTGCTCTGGAATAATACATGTATAAATAGTTCTTCATGAAATATTACTAAGGTCTGTGTATCATTAACAAAGGAGTGTTAAGTGCTTCAATATCAGGAATATAGCATACAAAGAGAAACATTTTGTATTTCTGTGGCTCTCCATCTCCATATTTAATTATTAACAGCAATAAGAAGGAACAATGATCAGATTTATAAAAACAATTCTACAAGTCAAATCAATGAAAAATTATTCCATAAGCAGTGGAAAGGCAATGTTAATAGTATCAAGGACAACATTAAGGCCTAAAGGAATAAATTATGGAGACATCCCAGAATCAGAGAAGAATAAGAATAATAAAGCTCTTTAACTCTTCTAGAAAATATATTGTGTGGATATCTAAATACATCATGACTGAAACAATTTCAGTGTCCTTAAGAATTTCTGAGTGAAATGGGAAGTGTCACACAAATGAGAAGGGAACAGTAAGCTGATTCCAAACCCTTTTGTTTCCTTTGCCAATCCAACATATTCCCGTTGTGCACTTTTCCATAGAGTCCTGGGGGGGGCAGGAAAGGATAATATATACTGGCAGTCAAAATATCTGCTGGGTAATTCAAGGAAGGTAGCCTTATTAGACGAAATCATTGGTCCAGAGCTGCTGCACTGCTGCTCCATTCTGCTACTTCTTGGACATCCATCATAGTAGCTTTCTACTTACACTGTGAGTGCGTGCGTGTGTGTGTGTGTGTGTTTGTGTGTGTGTGTGTGTGCGCGTGTTCAGTTACTGGATCCTTTCTCTCTGTGGTACATCTGTTACTGTAAGCAAAAAAGCAGACGGATGTGCACTCCCAGCAGATACTCATCAGGAATTGTACTAGAAAGGAACCACTGCCTGCCTTGCTGACCTCTACTTCCTTTATTAATTAAGCAAAGCAGGAAAACACCCTAGAGATCTTGCTGTGGTATGTACCCCAAAGCAGCACTAACATCAGTAATCCTTGAACTAGCCACTGAGTGGCTCTATTCAGAGAAACTCTGAGTAATGGCAACTCAGCATGGAGGCTTGAGTTTGAGAAGCTGCTATTTTATTTATATGTGATTCACAAGTATTCCAAGTTCTAACAAAATACCTTGTCTTTACTAAGTAAGCTTTCTAATTCTGAAGACTGTTTTTGACAGACAGCTGCTCATTGGATAACATCAACCAGATGTCCTGGGCTGTAGGTTTGAATCCCACCATTGCTCTGAGTGTGTGGCGTTAAATTTCAAAAGCATGTAGAAAGACACATTGGTATCTGCAAATTGTCTATGGAGTTTGTGTGTAAGTATTGGATAGGATAAAATTAAGCAAATAAAAAAGGTTTCAGCAACTAGTTAATGTTCAAATTCTATCTGCAAATTACACAATATGTAGAGTAATTTTATGCCTTCATTGAGTGACTGTGATGCAAGTCAGTACAAACCAGTCTTGTTTGTTTTGAGTCAATCTCAGGCCTTTGTCTGCTGACACAGACCTTTTGTTTTACAGAAGTATACATACAAATTGCAATTCACCTGCAAATTATGTCCACCCTGTCATGGAGTAAATAAAAAAATATACTGCTAAGAGAGGCCATTTTCTCAACAATAATTCATTTTGTTACTCATTTTTGTGAATTATGAATTTTATGATATTTGTTCCTTTCACCAAATCCACAACAGTTTTCTGCTTTCTGTTCCATACAAAAATAAACAGAAACACAAATTCAAATTATATTATTTGTTCCCCATTGTTCATAAAAAAAATCAAGAATAAAATATTATTAACCAAAATAATGGATTTTTAAATTTTATTTAAACATGAGTGGACAATCACATGGCAGGGTGGACAAGGATATGACAGTGTAAACAAAGATTTGACTCAGTAACATATTGAGTATCAGCAAGTTACAGACTCTGTACTCACATTAAACAGAGTTAATACTAATGTAGGGAAATTTAAATAATAATGTGACATCAAGGTACAGCTAGTGTATTATATTGTACTTAATAGTATCGTTACACTGAGAAGGGGAGTGTTACTTTTACATGCATATTTTTTTGTCCAAGTATTTGGACATTTTCTTTTATTATAAAAAATAATACAAGAAAAAGCATGTCCACCTTGTCGGGGAGAAAAGTATAACTGGTTGGATCATGACAGGGTGGACATTTTTAACTAAAGGGAGCTTTTGAAGAAAACAAGATTGACCTACTGTTAGAAAAGGTATTCATGGTGATGTTGTGCTTCCAAACTATATTTAAATACTCTAAAATTATATTATTTAATTGGATATTTTATAATAACAGGATAGACATGGTAAGCTTTAATTATCCACAGTCAACTCGAGACACAGTATAAGGAAAATTAGGAAAAATATGTATAAATACTCCATTGAGGGAAAGACATAATTAAGGTTGTGGTATGATTAATGTCAAAGGTCAGTCTATCAAAGGGGTAGTTACCCAAATCGGACATGGCAGACAGCAATTCCAAATGTTTACTGTTACAATGAAAATCCAAATAACATATCCAAAGACCTGAATAATCTAACACTTTGTTTATAACTTAAAAAAATGAGTAGCTCATTTTAAATTTTTCTTATTTAATCATGGTGTGGTACTGAGGCGTCGCCCGCTGCATGGCGACACTTGAGGCGGCCCATCCAAGTAGACACGTGGAACATCTTGTCTCTCCAGTAAGATGACCATCTTCCCCTGCTGTCGGGCGAGCTTCGTAAACTCTGAACTTCAGTGGCGGCGCTCTTGGAGGTACGCAGACTGGGGAGTGGCCAGATCTCTGTAGGTGGGTATACCTACTTTTGGGCTGGTCGCTCTGATGGCTGCCATATTCGGGGAGTAGCTGTTGCTGTGGTGGATCAGCTCCTCCTGATGGTGGCTGATGTCACCCCTTTCAACGAGCGTATTATGAGGGTCAGGCTAAGGCACTCCCTGGGTGTCTTGTCTGTTGTCTCGCTGTATGCTACAACCGCAGTGAGTGATGTCTCGTTCAGGGAGAAATTTTACTCGCAACTTCGTTCGGTGGTTGATGGGTGCCCACGAGGTGACACTCCTTTGGTTATAGGTGACTTCAATGCAACCACTGGCACTGACAGGGCTGGCTATGAGGATTGTGTCGGTCCCCACGAGTCTGGTGACCGGGGTGAAAGTGGCTCCCTGCTCCTCGACTTTGCAAAAGGTCAGGGGCTGCGTGTCGCTGGATTCTGGTTCCAACGCCCTGAGCCGCATCGTTAGACTTGGTATTCCAGTACTGGTGGTGCGGCGAAGCAGATCGATCACATCCTCGTGGGCAGACACTGAGGGCTCCTGCAGCACTGCAGGGTCTACAGAAGTGCTCAGTTTGTGAATTCTGACCATAGACTTGTTGGTGTTGCTACTCTGAAGATTCAGCTTAGATCCAGTAGGCTACCACCTACTATGAGAAGGAGGCTGGATTTGGCCAGACTCCAAGATCAAGATATTTCTGTTGAGTTTGCACGCAGTTTGCATGAGGAACTTGTCGACTTGGGTGTGACTGCCGATTCCAATGTAATGTGGGAGACCTTCCGTGATAAGACCCTGAAGGTTGCTGAGAGTTGTGTTGGTGCTGTTGGTGTTCCCAGAAGGAGGTGTTTCATCTCACAGGGCACCCTGGATATTATCGAGAGGAGTCGCAGCACATGACTTGGTGGCAACTCCAGTCTGTACCGGGAACTGAGGAGGAAGGCTGCAAGAGCTCTGAGGGCAGATAAGGAGACGATTGTTAGATGAATCTGTGAACACCACCTGTGGTCCAACGACTCATGTCCTGCTTACAGATGAATCAAAGCATTACATCTGAGTCTGTTCCTCGGAGACTTGCAGTCGGGGCAGGTGATGGAACGGTCCTTACGGATGACACTGTAGTTGTGACCTGCTGGGCCGGCTACTTTGAGCAGTTGTTTAAAGCTGATCCTCCGGCTAGGATGCTGGACATCTCTGGGTCCACGGTTCTTGAGGCTGATCCTCCAATCAGATGTGAACCACCCAATCTGACTGAGATTGCATGGGTGGTGAATCAGCTGGGCATAGGGAAGGCTGCAGGGATCTGTGGTATCCAGGGTGAACTTCTCCAGGCTGGTGGTAAGGCTGTACTGCTGGCATTGCAGACAATCTTTGCTTCCATTTGGGAGACAGGCGTCATCCCAACTGACTGGAAAAGGGGACTTGTTGTCCCTATCTGGAAATGGAAGGGTGACCGCCTGGATTGTGGCAGTTACAGGGGGATAACACCGCTCTCAGTGCCGGGTAAGGTCCTTGCAAGGGTCATCCTTAAGAGGATTCGTGACCATTTGCTCACCTCCCAGCGACTGGAGCAGTCTGGTTTTATCCGTAAGAAGTCTACCATCGACCACATCTTGGCATTGAGGGCCCTCATTGAGCCCAAGCGCGAATATCTACAGAGGTTCTTTGCAGCCTTTGTTCGATTTTCATAAAGCGTTTGACTCAGTTGATCGAGCTGCCCTGTGGGACATCCTGAGACTTCACGCAATCCCACCGAGGCTGCTGGACGTCATGGCTGGCCTGTACACTGGTACTGTGAGTGCTCTGCAGAGTGAAGGAAGAACCTCTGTGTTTTTCCCAGTTGATTCTGGGGTTCGCCAGGGGTGTGTTCTTGCTCCTACTCTGTTCAATGCTTGCATGGACTGGGTGTTGGGTAGGGTCTTTGGGTCCAGCAGTTGTGAGGCATCTGTTAGTGAAGAAAGATTCACTGATCTTGACTTTGCTGACGATGCTGTGATCTTCACTGAGCCAATGGAGGCTCTGATTGGGGCTCTTCAGAGACTGATTGAGGAGTCTGAGTGTCTGGGGTTGCGAGTGTCCTGGATACAAACCAAGATCCAGGTCTTTAATGACTTCTTAGGCACAGCCATCAGTAGTGTGTCTGTCTGCAGGGAGAGTTTTGACCTCGTTGAGAGGTTCACTCATCTCCTCAGCGACATTCATTTCTCTGGTGACTCTTCCCATGAAGTCAGCAGATGGATTGGGAGAGCATGGGGGGTCATGAGGTCGCTGTAAAGGGGTGTGTGATGCTCCAGATATCTTTGCAAGAGGTGTTGTGGTTTTTCCTTCCCCACCAAATCAGAAGTCAGAAGCCGCTGGTGTAGATTCAAATTCAGTCTTTATTGCAACAATGAAGTTACAACCAAGGCTGGACACTTACAAGTGTGTCCAATGCTGTTTTACAGCAATTTTTATACAAGTTCTTATCATTCACTTGAGCATCATCATTTCTTCAACCATTCACAATCATTGTTTTCTCCCTTAATCCATGCCCCTAGGTGATAGGTTTGTCCCTCATTTCTTTTACTGTTTGGTCCCTCGACCAAACATAATGGTGGCGCGACCATCTCCACTTGGTTTTTTAAAAATGCTCAGCCGTGAACTTCGGGTGAACTCAGGCGAACCCTTCCCTTCAGTAGTAAGCCTTGGCAGCTTCAGCCTATTGCACATTGTCTAACTAGAGGGTTGATGATATATTTGTCCTTCAACATAGTGATAAGGTATATACTAATAAAAGTGGATATTCATAGATTCAGGACTAACATAAAATAGCTAACAAAAACTCTGCAAATACATACTCAACTGATTAAATTATATTGATTACATTATAATAATTACATTGTAATGATTACATCATGGGTATTTGGCATGCTTTTTAATAACATCATAATCATTATATTCTACGTTATATCGTGCTAAATAATATTCCATAGAGGATGAAGGTCCAAGTCTTTAGAGTTCTGGTGCTCCCTGTCTTGCCATATGGCTGTGAGACATGGACGCTATCCAGTGGGCTAAGACGAAGAAGAGACTCCTTCGGTACTGTGTCTCTTTGGAGAATCCTCGGGTACTGCTGGTTTGACTTTGTGTGAAAAGAGCAGTTGCTAGGGAAGTCCAGAATGAAGCACATTACCTGCATTGTGAGGGAGCGTCAGTTATGGCACTACGACCATGTGGCAGTTTCCCTGAGAGTGATCCAGCTCACAGGATCCTCATTGCTGAGGACGCAGGTGGCTGGACCAGGTCAAGGGGACACCCACGTAACACCTGGTTGTAGTAGATGGATGGCCATCTTCGGAGGGTGGGACAGGACCGTGTGTTGCCAGCTGGGATCTCGAGGCGCTTCGTCATGCGATGGGTGCGGCAATGCGCTGCATCAGCGCACGCTCCCCGACCTGACCTGTAAACAAGGTTTGCGGCAAACATTTTATCACTGACCATGTTATTGAGCCAAAGACCATGTGGGGTTGGAGGAGATTGGTGTTTGAGGGTGTTGTTTCTCTTTCGCATGCTGTAAATATTAATCAGCTGTTTACAATTGCATGTTTGTTGTAAAAATACCATAACAAAGCCATAGTTAAGTCATGGGTTAGGTAAAGCATTTAATGCAATACTTAATGAAATATAACAGTATAACTGAATGTTATAGTACAATTTAACAAGTAATTCCATCATTTGTAAATGTAATGCTTTGACAGATATTTTGGCATGTATACATTGAAATAAAAATAATCAGCCTTATCATGAATTGTTGGCTGTATTCCTTTGTCTGTATAGATACAGTGCTACCAGAAAGTATTCACAACCCTTTACTTTTTCCACATTTTGTTACGTTACAACCTTCTTCTAAAATAGATTTGAGTAGTTTTCCTTTATAAAATCTACACAAAATGGTCCATAATGGCAAAGTGAAAACATGTTGTGGTGGAAAAACAGTCAAGACAGGATATGAAAGCAGCAAAGTTGTTTTATTTTAGGTTATTTGATGCATCAAGTAAGCCGGAACACCGTGTCTGCATACACCAGTGCCCAAATTATTTTCTTGTACAGCTCCTTTATACTTCTGCTTCATATTTTATCAGTCTGTGCAATAAGAAAGAAGGTTATACCATAGTTACTGTCTTTTCAGAACCGGCCAGAACCAGCTCTGTGATTGTTAGTGTGACCTTGGACTTGCCCAGCTGCTGGACAAGTCCCGCTTTCCACACAGACAGACAGTACTTTGTAACAGTTTTCATACATTGTGATCATAGCAAATATGTTTTCTAAGTAAGCACAAAAGTTTAAACTACAGTGATCCCTCGTCTATCGCGGGGGTTGCGTTCCAGAACCTCCAGCGAAAGGTGAAAATCCACGAAGTAAAAACCATATGTCTATATGGTTATTTTTGTATATTTTAAGCCCTTATAAATCCTTTATATTGTCTTAGATATTAGGTAAAATTCGTTTTGTATGTAATTATATATGTAAACTCACTGTTTATATACTACGCACAAAAATACGTATCGTATATCATTGAAGAGTTTTATTTAATATGTAAAACGTAGCTGTAAATATATTGTAATAATACATATTTTAACAAAAATAATTTTATATTTACTAAGACAATATAACACAATAGAAACATAAAGCATAAAGCACATCATCTCAGAGAGAAAACAGCATCCATTTCTGCCTCCCATAATGGTTTCAGCAGAAAATTCATAGGCCTCCCCGAGAGTCTGTACAGTCCAGTCTGTAACATTCGACACCAAGCAACGGTGTCACTGGAGAAAATTGGTTGCATTGCAGAATGGGGGAATCCACTTCAGTCCAAACTCTTCTTCTGCCGTCACAAGGGCCCAGGGAACCCTGACGCATCCTTGCTTAATCCCCTTCATGTCTGCGTCGTGGGGTAGATGGGGGTGAGGTGAGACCGGTGATTGGTGCCTTTCTTGCGGCGTATTGGTGCTCACAGTGCGGGCACGCCCAATCAGCACTCGTCCCACCTCATCCAGGCACGTCGCCACCTAGTGCCTCCCCTCCTCCTGATGTCTTTGCTGAGCCCCACTGGGCTCTGGAACACTCCTGCAGTGTAAGGCGTGTTTCCAGGTGGCTCTCTCGCCACCACTTGTATCTCAAATTCTTCCACCGAAAGTCCTTTACCACGACCCAGTCTCCAGATCTCAGGTCGTGTAGCTTCCCCTGAGCAGCTGTTGGGAGCGCCTCTTTCACCTGCGAATGTACATGGGATAGAACAGAAGACAATCGCGCGCAGTATTGCAACATCTCATCACTGCACATGCTCGTGGATGTTCTGGGTTATGGTTTGGTCCGATGCCTGTATTGAGAGGTCTGCCAAAAATAATTTTAAATGGGCTCATGTTAACCTTTGCTCTTACCCTGGTTCACATATGCAGCAAAACTATTGGTAGGGCTTTTACCCAGTTTAAGCCTGTATCTTCACGGCATTTTGTAAATTTGTTTTTCAAGGTCCTGTTCTCCTTTCTACTGCCCCTCCACTAGCAGGGTGGTATGTACAGTGTTGTCTGAGATCTATGCCCAGACTCTCTTCTACCTGTTTTAAGGCTTGGTTCACAAATGGAGAGCCATTATCACTGCTGATCTTCCTTTGCTACTGTAGACCCTTTGCTACTGCTCCTGCATCTTGTTGGGAGGTGGGAAAAGCTTCCACCCACTTAGAAAATGGTTTGTTGTTCGGACCATACCACACCCCGTCTCTCACTTCACACCCCGCTGTCATCCACAGCTGCTTCTCCTTTTG
>JAAGVU020000238.1:0-16505 GCA_011763525.2 Mormyrus iriodes | reverse complement strand
CACAAGCCCAAAACGAACACTGACCCATCTGGGGGTCTGCAACCCATATACCCCTAGTGGGGTCATAAAGAACCCCACGTGGATGTGAGGGTTAATAAAGGTGGACAATGGGATAAACAGGCAGCATTAAAGGCAGTTCTGTCTCCATGGAAACCTGTAGTGAAGACCTAAGGCCATATTACAATCAAGTGTTGCGTTTCACTAAACATCTGCAAGCAAGCAAACTAAAAAAAAAAAAAATGTTCATAAAGGACAAGCAGTACTCAAAGCTAGCTGTTTATTAGAATATTTGGCCCTTAACAACCATGACAAATAGAGTCCCCTGCTTTGGCAATGTGGAAATAACATCTCCACAATTATTACAAAAAAATTATTCACACGGAACATTAAAACATTTTAAAAGTCAATCTAATAAGGTCATGGTGAACTATTGCTTTTTGATAGTGGTTCCTTGAACAAAATGACAAACTTTTTTTTTCTCTGCGAGAGAATATTAATATAAAAAGTGCATTTTACAGATGCAAAACAGAAGGCACTGCGGCAAAGGTCATACGATGACTGGAACCTCAGGTGCAAATTAATTCTTTTATCAGATGCAGTGCTCCATGGAGTTTAAAACACCAGTTTGGTCTCTGTCACTAACAGCTTATTAGTATCAGCTTAACCCCTGTGATATTTTTGGGGTTGAAGTTACCCCAGTCCATTTTCAAAATGAGGATAAATTCTATAGAATCTAGAATTTAGAACGGATGAAGTAAAATACACAAGGGTTAAACATCAATCCTGCTCTGGAGCTGCCCTCCATAACTGTGACTGGCTAACCCTGCAGATTTGTGATTCATTTTTGACATCATTAATATAATTATGTAACCCACAGTGTTTGAGGGCAGGTTATCAGTCCAACTAGTGTTGGATTTTGACATTGCCATGCGTAAATCATATTGCACTCATGTAGAAACATAACAATGATATTACTTCTGCTAACATGGCACCATTGCCTAATACGACACCAATGCGGGTCTCTTTCATTTCAACACATGCAACACTGACTGTCATAAACTATAACAATAATTGTATCCTGTGCGCTGCTGATACTTCACCCATTTTCTGTAACCGCTTGTCCTATTCAGAGTTGCGGGGGGTGTGGAACCAGGCATCAGCCCATCACAGGGCACACTAACATACACCAATCACTCACACATACACACCTATGGGCAATTCAGTAACTCCAATTAATCTCAGCATGTTTTTGTTTTTTTTAGATTGTGGGTAGAAAAGTACCCAGGGGAAACCCCACGGCGACACAGGGAGAACATGCATAATCCACACACATGGAGTCATGGTGTAGACTCAAACTTTGATCCCAGAGGTGTAAGGCAACAGTGCTAACCACTGTGCCACCATGCCACTCTGCTGCTGATATCGTGTTTACCTGCACGTCTGCTGAATCTCTGCCTTGAAAGGCATAAGTCACTTGGGAGGTTTAACGTAAACAATGACTATTGGTGACATGAGCTTCATTGCACTTTGTGGTCCAAAAATCCCACAGACGTTAGTTTAAATAACACACAAAACTCTTAGGTGTCTCACACAAAATTACCCTGCCGGTAGGGTCTGTGGAACAGCTGTGGTCCCTAATGAAAAGGCTGTGGCCTAGGATTTGCCTTATATGGAGTCCGAACTGAGGATTTTGAGTGAATGTCTGAGGCTGCTCAAGTAGACATTACATGAACATACGTACAGGCATGTACATCTGCTTGCTCACCACAGATGGGACCACACGCCAGATGATGAGTCATGTCCACATTGAAACACACACATAATATGTATATCATGGATGCAGTCAGATAGTTCTAGAGATGTAGCTGTGGCAGGAACAGTCATTCACAAACCTAATGCAATCCAAGATGATGTACAAAAATCTGCGTGCAACCTATGTTTCAAAGTCATACTTCTGGTCGCAGGATCCACAGCAGAAGACTATTAAATCTATTGAGAAGCACCTGTTCGCTTTCCCCACCCTCTGATTTGTCATCCAAGGTCACGATCCCATCTGTTTAAAATACAGAACAGAAAAGTCATACTGTGCAAATACATGCACATACTTATACAAAAATAACCGCATGCAAGATATATTCCGACAGGAGAAATAAACCCTGAGAATCAGAAGATATGACAGCCAGAGACTTACTATATTCTGCATTGTACTGCAGGTCTGTTTTGAACCTATAACCATTGAGGAGCCCCCATGTTCCCCTTCACAGAGAGACTAACTTTTCATTAATGCAGAGTACCTCAAAGCGGCTGTAGACCTTCTTCTCTTTGCGCATGCTCTCAATCCTCTTCAAAAGGACCTCTCTATCCTGAGGGTTAGCGCTGGTGCGCTGGAAGTGACTTGTGTCTTGCCCAGCTGCCACGCTTTCTGAGGTCTTGTCTGCACTGTGTGCATTATCACCTTCTTTGGCATCATCTGTAATGGGGGCAGCTTGCTTAGCCAGCTCCATCCTGTTTTGGCTGTTTGCAGAGATCCGTTCTAGTATGACCTTGGTATCATCCCGGAGGTTACTGCTATATAGAATGTTTGTGGTGGCAGCTTGGTAACGGGACTGACTGTTTTTTGAGGATGATAAAACATGTGGACTTTGGTTGCCATCCTCCCCTTTGCTCTGAGCTGTCCCAGTTACATCAACATTGCTCTCAGGCTTTGAGACATGCTCTGCTTCACTGGCTAACTGCTCTGATTCTTCAGTGCCAGTGATTACAGTCAGAGTCAACACATCCTCAGTTACAGCTTTAGTATCACCTTCTCTTCCCTTCACTTTCTGAACTTGACTGTCAAGGTGGTCATGGACCTCAATATCCTGCTTACCATCTCCAGTGAGGTGCAAGGTGTCGGGAGATGAACCAGACCCCTGACTCTTGTGCAATGCCTTAGTTGACTCACAAAAGAAAATGCTGGTGGCATTGTGATGGCGTGACTTCATTAGCTGAGTTTTCTGTGCATCAGTAGCATCTCGCAAAAGCTCCTCATTGCAAGACAAAATAGAAGTAGCAGTAGATGCTAACATAAATGGTCTCAAAGTATCCTGTTCATCTAAAATGTCAGGTTCCTGTTTGACAGCTGGCTCTTTTTTGACCACCTCAGCTATGTGGTTAAGCCCTTGCCGACTGGCATTCTTCATGTCTTGCTTCAGATGGTCATGTGCTAAAGGTTCTGGGACTGGTGGAACCACAGCGTGACTCTGTGAGACTTCAAAAGTTGAAACAGTAGGTTTTGACCCAGCTACTGACATCTCAGGCTTAATGCATGAACTATGTGCTGAAGCTTCAGAAGGCTCTGTAGTTTTTAAAGGTGGTTTAGGAACTGACTCAGATGTGATTCTGGAGGCCTTTTGCTTGGCAGCCAATTCCTTAAAATACAGGAACCTAGTCTCTGGGTCATTCATGTTTATAACTGAGGAACTTTCTGGAGCTTTGAGAGACCCTTCTGTCATCTTAGTTTGTTCCTCTAGCACAATTTTATGTTGTTCCTTTGTATGTTCATTTGTAGAATCCATTTGTATTTTGTGTTCCTTCAAAACACTTGTGGTGCCAGACTCTACATGTGTTGTTGAGGAATTATTAGTTAGTGTCTGGGACAGATCTGTATTTCTGACAGGAAGTCCTGGGTTTTTTGGTTCAAACTTATTTTCAGTGTTCGAAGCCTTTCGCTTAGCAGCTAATTCTTTAAAATATCTGAACCGAGCCTCCGGATCATTCATATTTATGAATGAGGTTGTGCTTTCTGAAGCTTTGTGAGACTCTGCTGTCATCTTTGTTGCTGGTTCCTTCAGCACAATTTTATGTTGTTCCTTTGTATGTTCATTTGTAGAATCCATTGGTATTTTGCGTTCCTTCAAAACACTTGTGGTGCCAGACTCTACATGTGTTGTTGAGGAATTATTAGTTAGTGTCTGGGACAGATCTGTATTTCTCACAGGAGGTCCTGGGTTTTTTGCGTCACACTTATTTTCAGTGTTCGAAGCCTTTCGCTTAGCAGCTAATTCTTTAAAATATTTGAACCGAGCCTCCGGATCATTCATATTTATGAATGAGGTTGTGCTTTCTGAAGCTTTGTGGGACTCTGCTGTCATCTTTGTTGCTGGTTCCTTCAGCATAATTTTATGTTGCTCCTTTGTATGTTCATTTGTAGAATCCATTGGTATTTTGTGTTCCTTCAAAACACTTGTGGTGTCAGACTCTACATGTGTTGTTGAGGAATTATTAGTCAGTGTCTGGGACAGATCTGTATTTCTCACAGGAGGTCCTGGGTTTTTTGCGTCACACTTATTTTCAGTGTTCAAAGCCTTTCGCTTAGCAGCTAATTCTTTAAAATATTTGAACCGAGCCTCCGGATCATTCATATTTATGAATGATGTTAATTCGTGTAAGGGTTTCAATGTCTCCCCTGCCATTATCATCTCTGATTTTTCTTGAGGTGCAACATTAGCCTGACAGTCTTGTCCTGGACCCTTGGGTATTTCCTTGTTTTCTGAAACCTTAGTGGAGTCTGGCACCTCCATCAATTTAAGAGAACTTTCAGAGGAGGCTTTATAGAGGTTCATTTTCTCACCAGAAACATTAGTACACTCTTCAGTTTTAGTTATTGAGGTTGAAGGAGCATTCTGTCCAATTCTCTGCTTGTGAAGGCTCCAATTATAGGGTTCTCTTGTTATAAATCTCCTCTTCCCCACAATCTCTGCAACCACAGTGGATGTTTTCAGTGGATCCATTTCCTTTTCTTCAACGGGGTTTTCACTCTGCTTCAGTTCTGCAGCAGATTTCATCTCTGTGGAAAAGTGCTGTTCCAACTGGGAAGAGCTGAAGATCAAAGATGATCGCAGTCTGGAGCTTCTCAGGACAGAAAGATTGGCCCTGTTCCGGAAAGACTCATGCCTGCTGATCTCCCTAGGTTTCCTGAGCTCCACCTCCTCAGCTTTGTCTCTACCAGTGATGGAAACTGACCCTGAATCTGAATCTGACAGTGGTTCTGCTGTCTCTGCTGTTTTTTGAGATTCTGCCCCTAAATAAGGCTGGTTTTCAGATACTTTAAGCACTGGTTTACCAAAGCGTGGGAGCAGATTTGGCTTTATTGTGGGAATCTGTGGATGGTCTATGCCACTAAACTTGGAATGTTCTGCTTCTAAACCATACAATTCTTCGTCTGATTGTTGTATTGGGTCATCAAAGGCATCGGGACCAAGGGGTTCTGGCATACCCTCATCTGTGGCATTCTCTAAAGCACTAAGGTATGAGCTGATCCTCCATTTTCGCAGCCCTTGTTTAACACTGGGGTCTCGTGGCTGGTGATCCGGGTTGGATTTAATAAAGAGCTGCTTATGGTCAGGTGGATGTGACTGAATAGGTGAGCTCTGGCAAGGATATGGCTGGCCAAGGCTTGGCCTCCTTGTACTTGATCGGCCACAATGGCCCTCAAGAGTTGGTTTTGGTTCATAACTGTGCCTGATCTCTCTAGAGGAGTCAGAGGATACGTAATCCAACACACGATTGTAACTACCAGGTGGCTCTAACTCAGGCTGGTATTCATACTGCTCAGAATACTTATCGGCACAGGGATGTTCATGGGCCTGCAGCTTATTGTACATTGCATGTCCTGAACCTGAACCTCCACCTTGGTGGTAGTGCTGCTCCCTGTGGTAGCTGTTGAGGGACTCCACATCCTCAGGGTTGTATTTGACACGATGCTTCATAATTTGTCGTGAGGAGGAATAGCTCTCCTGGTTCCCTTCTGCATAGCAATGCCTCTTGTAGGTGTTCATCTCCATCTGCCTCGAGGCCATTATGGACCGGTCATAGCCCAGAAAAGATCGCTCCATCCTCAACTGCTGAGTGGAGTATTTATTACTGTAAACCTGCAATGTCTCGGGGTCTTGAAAACCACGGAAGGGGTCGTTCCTCCTTAGAAGAGGCATATTGCGTTCCAAATCCATACGGTCCTCCATTGGACAGCCCAGCATTTCAGAAACGTGGGGGCTAACTATGTGCAAGAACTCTCGGGGGTTTCTGACTTGCATGGGATTGGGGTTCAAAAACTGCCTAATACCATAGCTGCTTTTTGCAGGAACTGGTACTGGTACTGGTACCAGGGAATTTTCAATGACCAGTGGCTCAGACTGAGCATAAAGAATCCGGAACTCTTCATCAAATGTGATGACCAGTTCCCCGAGAAACAGGTGTGCAATGCAGCGGTGAATTTTCTCAAACGTCCACATGAAGCTGTGAGAACAGACAAGAGTGGTTGGATACAGTATACAGCCAAAGTATCCAGTAATATTACTATGGTTAAATATTTTGGTTAAAAAGAGGCCAGTTAATCATATTCCTAGAGATATTGACTAAAACATGAGTACATGACATTTTTCCCTGTAATACATAGTATTACAGTACATATAATTATTACGGTTACTTCCTGACAGTCATTTATATTTCATACACCGATACCTGTTTATATTGCACCTAAATCATTAACTAAAACATTAAGTTATCAGGAGGTGGCTAAATCTCACCTATAGTTCCCACTCAACACAGCTTTGCAATCCACCATCAGGAAGCGATCCATCATTTGGCCCTTAAAGGACTTTCCTGTGCGGCAGTAGTAGGTAGTTCCTGACACAGTTCTCACCCTCATTGACTGCAACATCAACACATGGAGTTAGCAGATCTTGTGTCAGGTACAAAACAATTTTTTCTGTGCCACACATATCTGAGATGCACTCTACTACTCACTTAAAATATTCAAGACTTCTTCATCTTTTCCACTATTTCAAAGGTAGCAGAATATCAATGAGAACGTCTCGTAAAATTAAACTAACAAAACTGAAGAAACATACTTTTTTGGTTAATTAGTCAGTATCTCACATCACACACATCTTGCTTCTGCCTAAAAAACAGGCTCACCTGAACCATCTCCAAGTTGACTCTGCAGTTGGTGACCATGCTGGAGAAGTAGTGTGCATTCTGCTCATCCAGCAGTACGTAGACGGCCACGCGGCGTGCTGCAGCATCCAGCAGGTCAGCAAATATATCGACATCTGTGAACATGTCCATCGCCACCGCAATCACCTGCAGGAGGCACATCAGCACAGACCAGCCATTTTAAGTTTGTCTATATCTTTCATCATAAACATTCCTATAACATTTTATACATTGAAAAATTTAGTACACAGCCTAGACAGACTCACTGATGCAAACAGAATTCTACCTGAACAAACCCTGTCTAAAGTCTGACCATTTTCGTACTTGCCTGTGTAAAAAAAGAATGCAAATCCCCAATTTCAGACACACCTGAATGAGAACAACCCATTTTGGACTTACCTGACGGGCTGTTCTGATGAGTCGGCGGGCCTGCTCTTTGATGCTGGGCATCTCTGGATCTGAGGGGTTGACCAATGTGGTGACCTCTGTGGGGCCAATGAAACCCTGGTTCATAGGCCAGCCGAGGTCCAGGCATGGGGCCTCCAGGTCAGAGTGGACAGGCCAGTAGGTATCGGAAGAGCCATCAGGCTCAGACTCCAAGTATGGTAACTCAGGCTGGGATATCTGTCGGGGTGCCTGCACTGTATTCCTTATGTGGTCTACTTCCATTTGGGAGAGGAAGTCCACAATGCCTGCTCTCTGCAGGAAGTTATAGTACCCCTCCAAGTCATGCTCGACTAGCGCATCAATGGCCAGCCGGTACTCCTCCCGATAGTGGGGTGGTAAGTAGTTCGGGGCAAATGGGTTGTCCTCCAGTGAGGAGCGCTGCGAACGGTGGGCCATTGTGGTATCAGAAGGGGATGGGGGAGGGATTCACCCCAGTGGAGATCTGTCAAAACACACCAAAACACTGACTGTAAAAGCTGCCAGATTTAAATTTCACACCGAGGGCAAAATTTCTTTTACCATGCTATTGGTTTCAATGAACAGGCAGCTTCCCCTTTTGGGGCATCTGATAGAAATTGTAGTCAAGTTTTTGACCCCATTCACCCTATACAAAGAAACCATATTAACTTACTAGCTGAGTGGGTTTTTTTTATACGTTTTAAATCACCGTTAATTAACTTGAGATTCAGTATCATGAAACTGGTCAGCAGCTCAGAAGCATATTTTACACACATTCTGCGGTAGTCTCTCGTCTAATGTATAAAGAGTCATTTGTTGCCATCCATATTTGGGTACTGCAAATCATTTGACTAAAGAATAATCAATAAAATCTTACCTGTGTCTGGGAGACTGTTTATCATTATGAAAGTCTTAATATTTGAGAACACTATTTTAATTTCTACTGCCCATGAATTTCATCAGGAAGTCACAAGGGGAAACGGCCATGATTTATGGCTCTCTATATGAGGACTGGTGACCTCATCTCCTTCTTACGTTCCATTGCTGGAGATAATGCATTATGCATTGTTTTAAGCAACAAGCTTCCTAAGACTGACAGTCATTTTACACCAAAGCACTTCAAACAACTGTTATACCAAACATACTGTATAAACATTCATATAGAAGATAAACACTATACCATGTTGCGAGAGTAAGAAAAGCATTTCAATCTACCATCCAAATATGTTTTTGTGATCAAGGCACCAGATTCCTAGTTAACAATGTGTTCAGCATCCAGAATCCATGTTGCCAAATAATGCGCTTCCTTCCGTCTTTTGTCCGAGATCCGGCGGCTGATTAACAACAGACGGTTCAGGTCCCTGTGATCTAGGGCTATAATGGCACACACACTCATCATCTACTGTTTGGTACATCATTTTCAGTTCGGGGTGCACAATGAAAACATTTATTGAGAAGTAGATGTTCAACACAAAAAAACATAATGCTAATTGTGGCTATGAGTTGGTTACAGCTAGTGCTGGTTATAGTCAGTGATAAAGTCGGTGGTTTTGGAACATTTTGGGTTCCCAATAAATTACACCAGACTGCCTGTCAGCTCTGCCATACTGAAGTCGATCATGTGCAAATACGCTTCTCTTGGGTTTTGTTATTCAGACATATCACGTTTATGTGATATGTTGTACAGTCATTTTATGTACAGTTTGAATTTATTTTATGTACTGCACCGCTCTTAGGAACTCGTGAACCAAGACTTTCACTCACTAGTTCACTCATTCTAGGGGTGTGACAAAGATGATTTGATTTGTTTATGAATGTAATATGGATGTTACGTTAAAAATAAGAATTTTACCAAAACTAACCATGCATTATACACTTGCAGTACGTAAGGCAGGGTTATCATAGTTAATATATTTCTGTAAACTGAAATAAAACAGTACAAAAAACTACAACTAAACAAAATGTAACTGCAGCTTTTGAAACTAATGGAAATAAAATTAAACACAAACGTGAACATTTCTGTTGCCATTTTAAATCTAATTATCTAAAGTAATGATTTGTTTATCTCTGAGACTCTCGTGTACTTGAAGCTCCTAGTAGGGCTGTCAATATCAATAATCAAGTTTGCAATTGGCGTGAGGTAGAAATCAACCAACTACTGCAGGGTGCACATTCAGTCACACATGAGGTCTTTCTAGGCACTCCAATTCACTTAAGTTGCACTTAATGTTTTCGTACAAAAAAACTGGAGGATCCGCCAAGAAGCCCCACACACACAGGATGAACATGCAAACTCGACACACACAAAGCCGCAGTGGGCAGCGACAGCGCTACCCACTGCACCACCCAATAGGTTTGCAAGATGTGCAATTTTAATATCGACATGGCATTTCATGCACATGCAATTGTCACATCACAAGGACTGCGATGATCTTCTGGGTTCAAAACATTCAAAAAGTTGCACCAAAACATTTTTACTCAGTCACAGGGAAAAAAAAAAAAAAAAACTTAGCAAGTTTTGCAATTTTAATGATGGCTCCTTTTCAACATTATCTAGTATATGAAAAAAATACTCTAAAGTTTACTGCTGTTGCTTTTGCATGGGCTCTGCATGCACTCCCCAAGACAATCAGAATCACTCTCATCTTTGCTCACTCAGGGACTGCGTGGCACCTTTGCGAGAAATTTAAGAAATGAGTGATGAGGAGAAAAGCGAAAAAGAACTGGTCACGAAAAGGAATTCGTCTTCCGCTGTATGGAAATACTTTGTACTCCATAGAGACAATATTGAGCAAAAGCAAGTGATTTGTCAGCATTGTTTTGGGTCTGTCAGTACAGCTCACGACGACAACAATTTATTTGATAAGACTCGGTTCTATTTCAAAGTTCTATTTGGTTATTTAGTTCATTTTCAACTACTATCGCAGAAACTTCAAATATCACAATGTGAACCTATTTCAATATCATTCAGCCCTAGTCAAAAACACACAATATGTTCACAAAAAATAATGTAATTATTATGTGTCGTATTCTGTAAAATGGTGCAGCTATGCGAAAAGCTAACATTTGTTTTATCAGCGATTATTTTCACATACAGGAATCGTTGAAAATAAACTAAGCAAAATAATTTAAGTGAAAATCATGACAAAGACAGGCTAGGCTACTCTGAGAGGGTAAATGGCACATGGCTAACCCCACATTACTGGGTGAGTCTGTCAAACCTGAATGTCTTCTTTTAAGATGTAGCTGCACTGTCGTGTTATTGCAACATTTCAGTTCTGCTTTACAATTCTGACAAATGATCACATTAAACGTGAATGAAAATGCAACATGCTTCCACACAATTGATCCTTTCGCTCTTCATCTATACGCCATCTTCCTTCCACCATATTGCCGAGTAATCAAGATTAAATTTTTAATCTATGTGTATTAATAATCAAGTTTAAATTGAGTAAGCGTGGCAACTATCTGCGAGCCATATTTCTTTTTAGTCTGATCAGAGAGTCTAGGCTTAAAGGAGGGCAAAAGAGGGTAAATGATTAGTCATGAGGAGCCACCATTATCAGAAGCTAAAAAAGCCATCATAACATGAATAATTGCCACCAAGCTAAGGAAACAGCTTCCTAAAATTCACATGCCCGCCCAAGTCGGGATGAATGTTCACCTACACCCACACACAAATATGCACATACACTGACAAGCACGTCTCATTTATTAAAAAATGCACTGGGAACCCAGACTTGCGTTCCTTGCATTGCTGGGATGGTTCCCTCCTTTACAGAAGTGAGCATGGACAGCACCCTCTGAGCCCATACCTGTAACTGTGCGTTTTGCATAGCCAACAGACTGTCGTCATGATGACAAACACCACAAAACCACATCCTGTGTGCCTGACAATGAGGCAAAGTATTAACATCCCCGTGGAAATGGGCAGGCAGTGGAAAACCATATTTCAAGGTGTTTGCAGAACTCCTGTGTTTTCTTGTGGATGCCGAGATTGTTGGAATGTTCCATCCCAAATCCCACAGGCCCGTACTAGCAAACACCTGGGATCCATCCATGCCTCATTCCATACCCAGCATACACCCAACGCACGGTGAAGCCTTTTGTGACAGGAGCGCTCAAGAGATTGGCAAAGCAAATTAAAAAACAAAACTGTCAAATGAAATCTGAGGTAGTTGCAGAGAATCTGTTCTTCTGTTGCATATGTAGTTGATTAAATGTTTAATAGCAAGTGTTCAGTTATGAAATGGTCAAAGGAAAGGTGAGGCTACAAAGAGAGCAATGCATTGTTTCCCCACATGCATGTTGTGAGAAAACTGGGCTTGACATTACAAGACAGTACATTTAAATACCAAACAGGGAACATCCACTGATTCCCTAATAAACAGCCAGCACATTTAGATGATATGCATTGATTCATGAAAATTGAATAGGGAGGAACGACAATGTAAAATACAGGGACTATGGCAACAAATCTGATGATGTGACATGTGGCAGGTAGTGTTGGGGCCTTAAATGGGTGCTGCATGTTTGATTCCCATTCTCGGCTCTGTTTGTGTGTAATCTGCATGTTCTCCATGTTCATAAAGGCATCCTCCTGTAGGCCAGAGGCATGTGGTTTAATGAGTGCTGCCTCTCCATTATTAATTATGTGCGTGTGAGGGGTACAATGGGCTGCCATCCAGTACCCTGAACTTCCTGAGACAGGCTCCAGGTTCACGATAACCCTATACTAGAATAATTATGGAAAACGGATAGACATGTAACAGATTTGACTCCTGTGCCCATAACTGCCTCCTTAAGTTATATTTACAGTTTATGAAAATCAGTCAGAAGTTTCCTGAAATCACCACTATCTACATTTTCCATTTGTTTAGATGTACAAATGTTCCTTCGCTGTGCATCTGATATTAAAAAATAAAAGACGATTTGAAACATTACGTGAGTAGATGTACAATTTTGTTACATTGTAATTTCAATGCTTAGAAATCAGATTAATTCTACAGGACTCACAGAGCTTATGCATTCATACTTAGCATTGCAGATCAAAGGCAGTCATGCTTATTGCCTACAGGTCTGACAAGTACCAGAGGAATTTCACCCAGAGTAGCGCTACGCACTTTTAGTTTCATCAAAACAGCTCTCCTCCCCTGACATCAACTATCTCCTGTTGAGTTAGATATGTATGTGAAAATGAAAGGTCAGTCATTACCACCAGTACTTTGGCCTGTCCTGAGGTGGCTTGAAAGCATTTAAGTCACTTTCGCCATCCAATTGACCAGGATATTCCACTTGTCAAAGGCAATTCCTAGTCAACAAGCTACATGTTCACATTTTACAAAGTTATGCATTTCAACCTTTTGGGTCATCCTAGGACCCCTTTTTGTTTAATCCACCCCTCCATCAACCATCCCTCTCATATAGTACACAGTCATAATGAGTGTGGAGCCTATCCCTCAATCACAGGGTACAGACATATACACAATGTGCAATTTAGCGATACCAATCCACCTAAACATACACTTTTGGACTACGAGCGGAAATCGTAGTATCCGGAGGATATTCATGCAAACACAGGAAGAACAAATTCCACACACACAGCCAGGACATGACTTAAATCCCTAATCCTGGCGTGGCCACAGTGCTACCCACTGACTCACAGTGCCACTCAAATAATAGCATGTAGTCCATCCAGCTAAACATCTTCATACATGCATATTAGTACAAAGCTGCAGTGATACTTTCAACTGAGTAGGTTTTTACTCTTTGCTTATTGGACCGTTTTTAATCAAATGTTTTGACTAGGTGTGTCGACTGTGTTGTGTCTGTTTTATGCCTAAGGCCACTGCTAAAGATCTAATGCCAAATTGTTATGTTACACCAGGGCTAAATGAGCTTCTGCACAAACAGCAAGCCAGTCTTTCCCAAGTAATAAAAAAAGAAAGTAAAAACATCTGTGGTTATCAAAATGCTGAGCCTTTGGGCTTCTACTGAGTCAACATTAGTTTGACTTCACACACGCTTTATGCCACAATGTTGACAAAGGTTTCAAAGGTCAAATCTTTCTACTCATTTAGGTTTGTTCCATTACAACACTACAGGACCACAGCAGAGCATTTGATGTTAGTCACGCGAAGTTAAAATACGAATTGCAGCTAAGCAGAGCGTGTGAGGTTGAAATGTGATTATCTCCTTTACCTGAGCCACATGCCTGGTTTGAATGACATCATGCACAATCTGAATGTTTCATCACATGACCAGCGGGCACAGTAACAGACCATAAGCACAAATGCCACAGAGCAGAAAAGACAACATTAGCTGCCTATGATGAGTACAAAGATCCAGTGAGCCCAAAAAAAAATAAAAAATTCACTGGGAGGTTACAGGGATCAAGTCCAAGTTATTCAGGTAGCAAAAAAGAAGTCTTGAGCCGAAAAGACAGTGAGTACCACCCACACTCACATTATCTGGTTTCGGAGGAGATACTCCTAGCGACATTAAAATGCCTTAGGTCCAGCAAATAAGGCTCCACCAGCTTGGACTGAAGCAGGAAACCCATGCAAACACCATGAATTACACTCAAACCTTGGGGGTACAAGGCCACAGCCCAAACTGCACAGTGTGTTAAATTTTGTTTTAAAAAGCAGTCCTTCGTAGCAGGAAACAGCAGTACATATAGACCCCGCAGATGTGCTTCAGAGCAAAATATGTATGTTTTTTGTTTTTGAGTCTTTCAGTTTTGTACAGGAAATCGTCAGAGTAAAACAGCAGGTCCTTTGTCCTTGTTAGCTTAATGTGGTAGTTAATGGCCTTTCCAAAGCACGGAAATGTTTTACACCAGGTCCACTGTCATTGTTAGTTTGGCATGCTAGTTGATGACCTTGATGAACAAACAGGTTTAATACCAAGTCCTTTGTTCTCATCAGCATAGTGTGCTGATTGATGACCTGGCTGAAATACAGAGTTTTAATACCAGGTCTGTCCTCATCTGCTTAATGTTCTGGTTGATAGCACTGCCAAAACATAGACGAGTTTAATATCAGGTCCTTCATCGTTGTTAGCTTAGAATACTGGTTGATGGCCTTGCTAAAACACAGACATCTTTAATACCAGGTCCTTTGTTCTTGTTAGCTTAGTGTGCTGGCTGGGGACCTTCCTTACACACAGAACGGCTACACCAGACAAAGGGCCCTGACCTATGAAAGCTGTATGGTGTAATAGAGAAACACACAATCCGCAGGTTTTCGAACAAACTCGGGTCACATTGTTCTCCTTTCATGCCTGTTAATCCTGCGGCACCATTATGGAAAAGGTCACTCAAACATGGAATTGTAATAAGAGGACATGATGTTGACACATCTGTTTCTGACCACTTTTTTTCCAGTGCCGTGCTCGCTAAAGACATTTCCCTCAGCTGAAGGAGCAAACAGAGAAAACATTCATTCACAACGGACTAAAAGAACCAATGTGACAGAACACATGACATTTTCAGATCTTTACACAGTCACATTCCCTGCTATTTCTGCCATATCTCCATTTGAAGAATCCATCTTTCATTTATAAAATTCATATTTTGATAAAGCTGAGCATTTTGTCAATAAACAGGCCACTCAAATGCCCATAACCTAAATCCAACTACAGATCCACCAGTTTGTCTTCTCTCCTCTCTTTGGATCAGAGCCCTTTATAAATGTTTTCTGTAAAGCCAGGTATACACCAAGCTGATGGAAAAAAAAAATAGTGGCAACCAAGGTTGAAAAATCATCAGCTCTCTTTGATTATGTAAATTTCAGCTAGAACACAGGCACAACTAGAGAAGACGCTTGACATACAACCCCACAGAGAACCGTTTCATCGACTAGCTTTGACGCTGATTCAACATGTTGAAATCGGCCAAAACAGTGCTGATGGGGATTGACAGTACATGTTGTACAAGTTTCCTCTGCGTTTCCCTGCCTTCTGCTTTATGCTTCCTGGGAGATATTCCAGGCTACACTGTGATTAAAGCAAATTCGTAAATCAAAAAAAAATTTCTCCATGCAAACATAAATTAAACAGCTTCACATAAATGTACAGCCCCCCACTGGCCTTTTGATTATCTCTACGGAAAAGCAAAAATGACATTTCAGTGCCCCTCAGCCTTGCATAGTACTGATCATCATTCACTCGAAATTTTAGAAGATTTGAGAAGTTTTCAGAGTTTGACAGAGAACACATTCCATGATAAGGAAGGACATGCCCTGGGGAAGGCAGCTAAAAACTCAGAAACAGCAGGATGCACCTAAATTTTGCTAATTTAATGCATTTCTTGTTGTAATCTGTTCCTTCCCTGAGGCAAAGGGCGTCCATTTTATGGTGTAATCCATTCCTGCCCAGAAGCAAAGACCAGTCACTTTATAGTCTAGTCCAAGATCATGACCCAAACTGAATACAGAATGAAAAAGATAAGGTTTGCTTTTATGTTTCGTGTTATTTTTAGAGACGTGAGAAGGGTTAGTAATGGACTAATTTAAGTATTTAAAAGTGGAAAATCGCCTTTCAGAGTGTGCAGCATAAATGTGGTATTTGGATTTTCGGCCTGGCTGTGCTGGGAAAACCTGTGTTTAGGGTTTCTCCCAGGCAGCATATCCGCTAATGGAGTTAGCATGACTATTGCAAAACAATGACCAAAAGGTGCTAATAAAAAAAGACAGAAAGCCAGAGCATGCTTTCAGTGCTACATGTACATCTCCAGAAACAAATGGTGACCATATTAACGTGATACTATCCGAGTTCAATAAACGTGTCGGACTTTAAACTGTAAAAAGTACTGCCACACCACTGACGTCTTTTTTACCTTGTTAATCCAGAACATCTCCTCTTTCAAAAGGTGTTGCTACAGTTCAGCTACCCCTTTCTTCACCGCCACTTCAGTGCTTAACACTTCCATGACATAACAAAAGAGTAGTACGTGGCACGCTCTGCTAACCGAATTTAATAAACATTATGATATGTCAAATTTATACAGATTACTATTTTTTGGGCGTCACAATACGCTTCTCATTAATAACACTATGTAACAAATTTTTATTTTTATTTTGTTCCTGGATACAAAGTGTGTTTTCCTAACCCGTTATGCCTAA
>JAAGVU020000237.1:0-16510 GCA_011763525.2 Mormyrus iriodes | reverse complement strand
GGTTATACAGCATCACTGTAAAGTCCTCTTACAGCGTTATATTGACACAGTTATACAGCATCACTATAAAGTTCTCTTACAGCATTACAGTGACACGGTTATACAGCATCATTGTAAAGTCCTCTTCCAGCATTACATTGACATGGTTATACAGCATCACTGTAAAGTCGTCTTCCAGCATTACATTTACACGGTTATACAGCATCACTGTAAAGTCCTCTTACAGCGTTATATTGACACAGTTATACAGCATCACTATAAAGTTCTCTTACAGCATTACAGTGACACGGTTATACAGCATCATTGTAAAGTCCTCTTACAGCATTACATTGACACGGTTATACAGCATCACTGTAAAGTCCTCTTACAGCATTATATTGACATGGTTATACAGAGTCACTGTAAACTCCTCTTACAGCATTACATTGACATGGTTGTACAGCTTCACTGTAAAGTCCTCTTACAGCATTACAGTGACACGGTTATACAGCATCATTGTAAAGTCCTCTTACAGCGTTATAT
This sequence comes from Mormyrus iriodes, assembly GCA_011763525.2. Taxonomy (NCBI): domain Eukaryota; kingdom Metazoa; phylum Chordata; class Actinopteri; order Osteoglossiformes; family Mormyridae; genus Mormyrus; species Mormyrus iriodes. The sequence goes on along the minus strand of JAAGVU020000237.1, from coordinate 15,988 downwards.
TGACATGGTTATACAGCATCACTATAAAGTTCTCTTACAGCATTACAGTGACACGGTTATACAGCATCATTGTAAAGTTCTCTTACAGCATTACATTGACATGGTTATACAGCATCACTGTAAAGTCCTCTTACAGCATTACATTGACATGGTTATACAGAGTCACTGTAAAGTCCTCTTACAGCATTACATTGACATGGTTCTACAGAGTCACTGTAAACTCCTCTTACAGTATTACCTTAACATGGTTCTACAGCATCACTGTAAAGTCCTCTTACAGCATTACATTGACATGGTTATACAGCATCACTGTAAAGTCCTCTTCCAGCATTACATTGACACGGTTATACAGCATCACTGTAAAGTCCTCTTATAGCATTACATTGACACGGTTATACAGCATCACTGTAAAGTCCTCTTATAGCATTACTTTGACATGGTTATACAGCATCACTGTAAAGTCCTCTTCCAGCATTACATTGACATGGTTATACAGCATCACTGTAAAGTCCTCTTACAGCGTTACATTGACATGGTTATACAGAGTCACTATAAAGTCCTCTTACAGCGTTACATTGACATGGTTGTACAGAGTCACTGTAAACTCCTCTTACAGCATTACATTGACATGGTTGTACAGCATCACTGTAAAGTCCTCTTCCAGCATTACATTGACATGGTTCTACAGTATCACTATAAAGTTCTCTTACAGCATTACAGTGACACGGTTATACAGCATCATTGTAAAGTCCTCTTACAGCGTTATATTGACATGGTTATACAGCATCACTGTAAAGTCCTCTTACAGCATTATATTGACATGGTTATACAGAGTAACTGTAAAGTCCTCTTATAGCATTACTTTGACATGGTTATACAATGTCACTGTAAAGTCCTCTTACAGCGATACTTTGACATGGTTATACTGCATCACTGTAAAGTCCTCTCACAGTGTTATGTTGAGATTAGTAACATTGGGCATTGGGCTTACGGAGGCAGAAAGGAATACTGCCTCTGGGGTTTATCAACACAGTCCATATCTCAGCCCTACTTTGGCCCCTGACCCCTTACCAGTCTCTGCCGGTTCTTCTAGCAAGATCAAATCCCTTGGATTTCTTTCCATTGAGTTCCACTTTAATCACTTTACTTAATTGATAAATGATTTATACAATTATCCCAGTAACTTCAGATTATGTATTACCATCATTGCATATGGAGTATTGATGAGTAATGAGGAATTTTATCAAAGCACGACAAAACATAAAAATTTTGGTTTGATTAAAAAAAATATAAGCCTATATATGCAAGTATGGTAAAAATTTGCATGTTAGATTAACAAAGTAGATCCTGGTATAGTTCCAGACATTTTAGGAAACATGATCATGACATTTTGCCCGGTGATGTAGGTGTACTTTTAACACACAGTTAAATACTGTATGAGCGCTATCCCTCAATAGGTAACAGCATCAGTCTTAGCTGCAGGTTAGTATAAATGTATTACTTTATTATTACCATATTAACTTTGTTAATAAAAGTGTTAGTGTCTCAGTAGACTGAAGAGATTCACCGCAGGTTTGATGCCTTCAGATGTAGAGGAGGAGAGAAGGTATAGATCAGTGTTTCCCAACCCGGTCCCCAGGGACCCCCAGACAGTCCACATTTTTGCTCCCTCCCAGCTCCCTACCAGACAGTCTACATTTTTGCTCCCTCCCAGCTCCCTACCAGACAGTCTACATTTTTGCTCCCTCCCAGCTCCCTACCAGACAGTCCACATTTTTGCTCGCTCACAGCTCCCTACCAGACAGTCTACATTTTTGCTCCCTACCAGCTCCCTACCAGATAATCCACATTTTCACTCCTTCCCATCCCCTTGCCAGACAGTCGACGTTTTTGCTCCCTCCCACATCCAAGCAAAAATGTGAACTGTCTGCGGGTCCTTCAGGACTGGATTGGGAAACAATGCTGAAGAGGATCCAGAGAAGCTGGGCCAGAAGTACACACAGATGTCCTGATGGTGGATCATAGATGGGAAGTGTTTTAGGCACATTTTCAAAGGGCTAAAAGAGACACTGTGTTCTTAAAGGGTGATGTATGTCTGTAGTGAGTGTGGAGTTATGTAGGGCAGGAGCGTGGGTAGGCAAGGCAGTGCAGAGCTCTGTTTTTCTCACAAGCCATGGTGCCGTACAGTTCGATTCGCAGAGTTCCTTGCACTTGCTAATTGCCTTTTTTCTCCATTGTAGTGGTTGAGCATCAGATCTGATTTTCTGGCTTCGTAATGGTTCTCAGATTCAGAATGATGGATTTTCTAGGTGGTGGCTCTGTACATCTTGGTCTGTCAGAGGCCTAGCCTGGGATTTCTGCTTAGGGGTTGAAGATCACCACACGGCCGCCTGTTTGCCAGCAATGCTAATATTTTAACGCAGTGCAAGCAGGTGTATCTATGGGGTATTTGTGAAGCCACACCTTCTATTTCCCATGGTCTTCAAAAATGTTTGTTTGGATCCTTTTGAAGGATCAGGCTGGTTTATTTTATTTAAGCTTGTAACAGGAGTTTGAAAAGGGATATTAACACAACTCAAGCTTAGCCACAACCTGTAATTTATATAGACACTTTTTTGTTTTTTGAATAATTGTTACACAGGTTTGTAACACTGCTTCTACAATATTTTGGGTATATAAATAACTATTATCACGTGAGGAAAAATAGGATGTATGTGCGTGTGAGAAAAACAGCCAATTACTAATAATAATAAAGAAAAATGCAATGAGCTCTTTTTGTTCATATATTCTCTGAATAAGTGATTAAACAATAATACCATGGAACTTTATTTTTGTGATTGTGATTCTTCCAGAAAAAGTCTAATACTTTTACATGACTGGGAAATAGCTTGTTTCTGTGCTTTCTTTCTTATTTAAGCGCTTTACAGAAACTTCAGTAAACCTAGTGGTGAGACTTCAGGGTTAGATCTGAGTTTGTGTATTTACTACTGCCCCCTACTGGCATGACCAGCAACACGCAGTGACCTTGGCTAACCGGCAATCCCTCTGGGGCTCTTCTGAAGCCTCTAAGAAGATCAGAGCAGGAAGTCAGTCCCTCTGCCTCACAAGGAAAACGCAGGCTTAGGACACACTCAGGTTGGGGGATTGGATCATAACACAGAATCACAAGCCGGGTCAATGAGTCAGCAGGTGTAAATGCGCAGAGTTTGGGAGCAGGAACTCGAAACCGGGGGGGGGAGGGATTAACTGAGATGACTGTGTCTGTGGTTTGAGGTCACCCATGTCCGTGGCAGGGGGTGCCACAAACAAAGAGGGCCGCATCTGCCAGAAATCAACAGAAGGTCCCTCTGCTCCGTGGCCATGGCGGAAAACCCTCTGGCCTGAAATCTTAATGTTGTGACAAAGAGTAATATTTTTAATGAAGAAGGAAGGTAAAGCAGTACAGTACCCTTTCACACTGGCAAATTCTCATTTTCAATGGACATTCTCCATTTCAGTTATTTGTGAGTTGGCTGTGAGCAATTAAATGGGAATATTTTTGGATATTCTTGAAAGATCGCAGAAATACAGAGATTCCACGTAAGCCAAAAATGCAATCAATACTGACCATGATTTCGGGGAGGTGCAGTGGTGCAGCGATGAGCACCGTCGACTCACACCTCTGGGACCAGGGAGTGAGTCTCCACCGTGGCCCCATGTGTGTGGAGTTTTAATGTTCTCCTCGTATCGTCACGAGGTTTCCTCTAGGTACTCTGGTTTCCCCCAACAGTCCAAAAAACATGCTGAGGTTAGCTGGAGTTCCCAAATTGCCCGTAGGTGTGTGTGTGTGTGTGAGTGTGCCCTGTGATGGGTTGGTGCCCCATCCTGGGTTGTTCCCTGCCTTGTGCCCTTAGCTTCCAGGATAAGCTCCAGATCCCCCGTGACCCTGAATAGGATAAGCGGTTACAGACACTGGATGGATGGATGTTCTTTAATATTTGTTAGTGTATAGCTTTAATTTTAAAAGCTATTTTTGGAAAAAAAAAAACAAAGAAATGTCAGATCTGTGCATCTTGGCTTGGGTACACCGTGCGTCTCTGTCACGGCAACGAGCCTCAGTCATACGTTAGCTGTCTTTCTGAGGTGCAATCTCACATTTCTTGCAGCAACCTTTAAACTTTCCAGTGCCGTTAATTTTGCATTTCTAATAATGGACCCAAGTATTATTGGCAAATTTTCATATTCACCGCGATCATCCACCCGTAACCTGTGTAAATGTGAAGGGTTGACTGTGATGTACAACTCACTGTATGTGCCCATTGTGTGAGTCAGAAGCAGTTTCCCTGTTCCCCAAAGAGATTTATAACCTTTTTAAAGTACCTGCCTGGATATCTGGATATTACAACAGTTGATGTTGTTTTTAATTTTCTTCATCATCGCGCGCATTTCGTACAGTAGTTTGAAAATCGTATTGCTCTAATAGCATAATTACCAAAACCATCAATACCATTAAATTTTAATTAATCTGAAATTTGAATTAATCTGCTGTGGTGTCATAAACAAGGCTCCCTGTGTCTTACTGTAAAGGGTTTAAAGCAGGGGTGGCCAATCTTATCCACAAAGGGTCAGTGTGTATGCAGGTTTTTGGGATAACCTTTAGGCCAGCTGTCCAAACCCAGGTGTGACTCTTCAGCCAATCAGTCCTCTAATTAGTAATCTAACTGGGGAGTGGCAGAGATAACCTGTACACAGTGGCTCGTTCTGGGTAAGACTGGCCACCCCTGGATTAAATAGTATAGCATTTATCTGAACAGCGTAGGGGGCCCTTCTCTTTGCCTATGTGGGCAGAGCACATCACTAGCTAACACATTAGCTTAAAGCTGAATCCACAACTTAAACAGTTAAATATAGCAATCAGAAGAAAGACTGTAGCTATCTATAGTTACACCGAGAGAACAGTTTGCTTATTCTGTCTAAAAGCAGCTTAATGGGCGTCGTAAATGGCATATCAGCAGGCTAATATGTGTACAGTACATTATGTCTTGGAGCTAAGGGGAAGGTTAGCCAAAAACGAGCACAGCATTTCTGATGTCGTTGCAAATTCCCAGAGAATGTGGGGTAAGGTGTCCCAAGCTGACCCTGCGCCTGCAAAGCAAGGGCTCACTTTTCCTTTGATATAACATCAATGTAGCATTGATATACGATCTATAAAGCTGCCTGAAATGCTCTCAATAAACTTCCAAGATCAATTACATTACAGATCCCTTTAATGCAGTCATGGTTCTCAATGTATGGTAACATCGATATATACAACCATTAATGCTATACAGCTTCTTTGGATCTAGTTCCAGGGTCGCCTAACTGTCATGCATCTGCCGTGACACTCACACTTTCAGACTCTCACACTCTCGAAAGAAATCTTAGGGCAAATCTATATTATTCTATTATCAACCTAAAATTAGCTACGTCAAAAGCGTTGGGGTAGTTCGCAAACCCTACAGACTATTCACAAGGTAATGAAACCGTTACATACATGTAAATCCGTGTGTATGTGTGCGTAGGATTGTTTCGAATTGAAAATCTCACTCCGGCCAGCTGACAACCAAGTAGTGCATTTTTAACGAAGAGGCTAGATTTGACTCCTACCCCTCGTTGTGTGACGTTTGTATGTTCTGCCCATGTTGTGTGTATCTAGGACCGTCAATGGACTGACATCCCATCCAGGGTGTACCCTAACCCTGTGCCACCTGAGATAGGATACAGCCCACCGTGATCTTGTCCAGAATAGGTTGTTGGTAAATGGATTTAGAGTATAACCTGGTAAATAATTCAGGAGAACATCAGGAAGGTACTTTACTTATTCCAGATGTGCTGCTGTAACTTGTTTCAGGAGTTGATAAAATTTTATCGGAATTATATCAGAAGATCTTAAAATGCAAAGAAACAATTATTAGTGATCAGGAAAAGTTGGACTGTCACCTTCAGTCACGCCTCTCATTCAGCAATAATCAATATTACAATATCATATTGATATTCATGTTTATTTTTATCAATTTAGTCATGCAATGGACAATATGTTTGAAACTATGAGACTAAACGAAAATGTATAAATACGAACGAACGTCTCATTCATTTAAATGGTTTTCATCGCTGCTAAATTCAGTTTTTCCGACGATCTTTAAAACAGGAACATACTATTATATAAAACTTGCGATGCAATCATGTTTATCCACCCAACAGGCACTGGAACATTCCTCACAAATAGGAGAGGCACCCTTAACATAAGCCGCACCCATATTAAAACACTGCTTAAAAGTCACTATAACTTTATAGTAACTCTGCAGAATCGCTGACTTTGTCATGGGTCCACAGCCCTGATCAAGCTTTAAATATGTCCCACTTTCCCTGAAACGTGGGGGCCCTCTGTGTGTTCAGGTTAAATTGGATAAAAATGAATGAGTTTTGTAAGCATTATATTTTTTGTTCCAACCAGTGTTTACGCTTCATAATAACACATCAGCACAGGCTGTTAGCTTCCCCCCAGTGATGTACCACACCCTGTACCATGTGTTGCACTGATCTGACCTTCTTTAAAGATCTACTAAGGCTAATCAAACGATGTCAGAGAAACTGAATCTCACTTCAAACAGTATGGTCGACTTAGTTCAAATCCACCTCAAAATACAATTACCGTCACCTTTCCTCGAAAACAATGTATTCTGATGAACAGATGACTAATTACCAATATACTCCATGTAGAGAACATGAAGCATTGAAACAGTGGAAAAGGAGCGTCAGGCATTTAGACAAGCACTCTATTCTGAATGAGGCAGGAAATGGCTTTGGAGACCTCCTCAAGCATTACTTCTTCTCCTTAAGCCTCACCCCACCTCTTCAAGCCTCATCCCACCTCCTCACATCTCACCCTGCCTCCTTATGTCTCACTCTGCCTCCTCACATCTCACCCCACCTCCTCATGTCTCATCCCATCTCTTCAAGTTTCACCTTGCCTCCTCACATCTCCACAAATCTTACCTCACTTCCTCACGTCTCACCCAACCTCATCATGTCTCATCCTAGATTTCCAAGCCTCACTCCACTTCCTCATGCCTCACTCTGTCTCTTCTAGCCTCACCGTACTTCCGGAAATCAATGGAGAATGGGTGCTGCACACCCACTGTGAATGGAAACTGTAATGCAATGTGTGTGTGTGTGGGGGGGGGGGTCAGTCATTTATTCCCTTCCATTTATAGCTTTGCTGTATACAAAAATAACTGAAAAAAAGGAGCTGTAAAATTAGCACTGAATAGCAGCTGGCAAAGATGCTTGATAAATCAGCCAGACATCAACACATTTTCAGAGTCCTTCATTATTCATTTTATTTGACAACTTTTTCCCTTGGATATTTTTTATATTTACAGTAATAAAAATAAATTTTTAGCAAGGAATACATTCACCACAGTGCAATATATACCATGTCCTTCAATTGAATAAAGTGCATTGTACTTATCAGAAATTGAATTTCACCATACAAAAAAGTGTTTACATCACAGTATTATAAACCAATTTCTCTTCGCATTTCAGGAAATATCCATATTAATAAATAACATTCGAACATGAAATCAAATCTCACACGTGTGATCACATAAACAAAGCCGCTAGCAGGAAGAAGTGATGTAGCATCTGTCTATGGGTGCATATAATGTCCATCACACAATAATCAATAAGTTAGTGGATTGCAAGATGGTGCACCGTAGCTTTATGCTGACATGGGTCCAGTCGTGATGCAGCCTTCTTCCTGCTAAACGGGGACAGGCAGGAAGTTCAAGCCCAGGGTTTTGGACAACTTGACTGGTTTTGTCTTGCATTTTCAGATCTATTTTTGGTAGCACCGCATGTATTCTCAGTAGAATTCATGCTCGAAGGGGCCCGTCTTTAAAGTGACCTTCTCTTATTTTTATCTGAAGATGCATCCTTTAACTGAAGGACAGGCTTTTCCTCAGACAACTCAGATTACTCTGTCTGCCCCCCCCCCCCCACACACACAATGCACCATGTCTCACAGCATCAGACATCAGATGTGGGCAGAATGATGGCCACTCGTGAACCAACACAGAGGTGCGTACTGTCCGGAACCTTCCGGGTTCATCCCTCATTCTGTGAGCAATCGGTGTTTTGTTACTGTGCCAACACACATACACACATCAGTGTGACGTCACTATAGCAACCGGGGAGTGACAGAGCTGTGATATATCACGCTTCTGACAGTCCTCTCCCCTGAAGCAGACAAAGGGAGCCTCCATTGCTCTACTGCCATCTGTCTGATTTCTGAAATGAGCCAGGACCCGCCTATCTGGGCTCTGGCTGCAAGAGGGAGGTAAGCAAACCTTCAGCTGGCTTACTTGGACCTCTGCCCTCCGTGGAGAAAACTGAGGACCCCTGCTGGTCCCTGCCTGTACTGCATGCATTATGGACAGATTTCATTACTGCATCCTGATCATCGTCATCCTTCTTCCACAGTGACTCTGTGACCTCAGGTGCCACTATCGTCCAGGACAAATAACACACTTTAAATGTGGCACTTTAAATACCAACAATTATTAAAGCAAAAAACAAATACGTTCACAGTCATAACAACACACATAACTGAACCAATGCCCTCACAATGTTTACAAAAATATAATTTTATATTTAAATATGATTTCATTTAGGCATTGCATAAGATGATTTCAACAAAATAACATTAGTACTTTTGAACAGGTAATATGCTAAGGGACTTAAAGTTCGAAACCTTTTTGGGTGTAACATAAAAGTGCATATGGTAAATTTCTAACTGGCATTAAAACATAATTTCTGTTGCTTTTAGAGGGATACTGGAGAGTTCTAAAGAGCCTTAAATGAACTGTTATAGGATTTTAGAGATATTGTGACCTAAATCATTGGTTTAAAAAGACCTACATACTTCGTACAGTACTCTGCCAGTTTGGCTAAGTGTGCCAGATCAGAAGAGTCTGCTTCCTCTCCAAAACAACACTTATTGCACAGAAGAATGAAAAGTTTAAGGCGTATCCCAGAAACCTGAAAACAAAACTTGTGTCTTGATGAACGATACTGGATTAGGGAGAAGGGCATTGTGGGTAGAGTGGCACACTCTGACAGAGGTTTCTATATGCTCCAGCCAAGCGCGCACCATGAAGTTAGCGGTATCCAGAACCGCGGCTAGCTGAGGGGCCTTTAAAGCTGCAGACTAATAGTCCACATGCATATTTACACAGCCAAAGCAAACACAGTCACTACATATTGATGATCACTGCCGAATATAAGCCGGCCGGCCGGTTAAGCAATGAGCAGATGAGCACAGGTGGGATTACCTCATACTAATACCCTGCCTGCTTCACTTTCCTGGAGGTCAACGTGCGGCTCATTGTTCACACAGTGGGGTCACCCCACCATCTACAAACTAAATCTATAATTAGCAGTTACAATCCTATCGGCCCTAACCTTTTCCCCACCCCCAACCTGCTCCCCCTCTGTCATTTGTTCTACTTTAAGTGGTTAGTCATCCGATACCTTTATTTAAAAAAATATACTTGATCAATCTTTTCCTCATTTTGTGTTAAAATATGCCTATGTTGTAAGTTATACGCAAATATTGTTTAATATTTTCGCATCTGTCAAGATGAACATGGTAACATAAAAGATGCAACAATTGTGTAGGATCTGATCACGTACTTGTTGAAGGAATAGGAGATGCTTTTCAAAAATAAATCCTGGCCTACTAGAAAATATTCTTTGTTGTATATTTAAGCATCTTTGTGCTACTATTTAATGCATATTAACCACATTAAATAGCCATGTGTGACTTTCATTACCAGACTAAGATATTATTTTGAATTTTATCTTCTTCACAATTATATATTACAAATTATTGCCAGAGACATTTTACACACGTATTGTATTTGTAGGCAACACAATAAGTGTTGGTATGTGGAGGTCCAGATAGAAGACAGGATATTCTGAAGGACTGGCGTTTATACATGGGCGCCAAAAGTCTATATTGACTCTTATAATAATAGTAATGATAATAATAATAATAATAATAACCATGTCATACTAAAGGATTGTATTCGGACGGAAGGACAATTAATTACGTGTATAATCATTATAAATTTCCCTTTCAAAATTAAAAACAAGTATGGTAAAATACTACCTTTAAATGTTCACAAGTATACAAACCCATTACATGTTTTGTATTAGCCACAATGTTTATCAATATTATGTCATTTTTTCGTAAAATCAACAATAATCATACTTAAAAATGGCGCCCTCATACAAAAGAAAATTGAAAATGCTGAATTAATGACAAACCTTGCTAGGCTGTGACATTTGTCTTTAACATTTCTATATTCTATAGACTATATTCCTTATCATTTGTGCAACCAGTCCAATGTTTTTCTTGTTGTTTATTTGTCTTACATTTTACAAATGAACAGAGCACAGTTCCACCAGGTACAGGTAGAAGAACGACGTTACCAACCGCTTTCCCAACACGTCTATATCAATAGGTACCGCACTGACAAAACAGCGAAACTAAACATTAATTCATAATGTCAAGGGACATATCTGTTGTATTACGAAGCATCACTCCGAAAAATGCTTCGCATGAAATTATGAAATTTTGCATTTCGCGTCATTTCAGTCACCTACAGCTGCTGTATTTTGCAGAATACCGATTTAAACTATGCGACTTAAAAATTCAGTTAAACGACGAGCTCTTTGGGTCTCCCAGGCAAAGACTCAGAATTTGCTGCATTATAGCTGTATTGCTCGATCCTCTTAAAACGCCCCTGATGTGAAAATAAATGCTTACTATACAGTACTAAGATTAAAAACCAAACCGACTGTGAATGAGATGCTGGATAGAAGGAATTTGTGTTTATAGAAGCCAAAAGTACTGCTCACGCCTGACGAAACGCATAATTAAAAATGCATTAATCGTTTATTTATTCCTAGGAAAACCAACTGTCCTGCCCTAATTCCCGATCGGAAAATCTGTAATGGGATATCTTACATGTGAATGATTGTCGATCGCCACACCGGGTAGGAAAAGGGTCCCCACTAGGCGCTATGCTGTGACTTCTACGCAAATGTTTACGAGAATTACGCGGTCAGCAGGAAAATGACGCACATGCATGATGCCCAAGAAGCGCATTAATCGGTCTACATATTGCAGTAGGCCTATTGTTATGTTCTATTTGCGGTGACTGTAAATCCTAAATTGCACAAGCCTGTCTGTGACTTTTACGAGCCCAATGTCTCTGTCCGCGGTGCTGAAATGACTCGGCGGAAAGCTGCCTTATTACCAGCACAAAGTGACCATGCTGAAACCCTGCGTCACAACGCGTTGCTATGCATCAGTTACATAGTGTCGACATAGGGCTGTATTTTCGTTGATTTGTAAACGTGGGCGATAACATTTACAGTTTGAGAAGATTAAAAAAATGTTTTTTTTTTTCCATATGGTAATCATTTACTTTATCGGCTGCTCGATGGCCAGAAAAGCCTGAAAATGAAAAGCCGGGACTCGCTTCTTTGGCATGAAACATGGATGCACAAATAGGCTATATTAACGGGGTTAACGAAACAGAAGCTCCACACTGCCGAGATCGAGGCGCAAAGCGAGCTACATTTCTCTACCGCCAACGTCGATGCCTTCCGTCGTTTTACATACACTGATGTTAAGTGGTGCTAATTTTAAAGCATCGCCCAAATCCATGTCGGGCTTCTAGACGGAGCAGGCTTAAGTACACATACACCGCCCTGGCATGCCGCGTAGATAAGCGCGCAAGGCAATACTGCACAGTAGCTAGGTAAATGCAATATGTCAATGCATAGTTTGTATCATCTGAACTCATGAAGAGGTTTTAACGGATCTACGGAGTTATGAAAATAACACTAGAAAAAAGTCAAAAATAGCCTAGAAATTACTATACATCACTTGACGCCCGTGGCCGCAAAGAAAAGTTAGAGGGGACACATCCACAGCAGGCAAGCCACAGGGATTTCTGAATGTCAGGGTTTCTGAAGGCGTAAATAATGGGGTTTATGACCGAATTACAAGTGGCCGGCAGAACTGTGGCGTACGTGTAGATCATCGGGTATCTTGAGTCGGCCACCAAGGAATACATGGCGAATGGGATCCAGCAGAGCGCAAATGTGCCCAAAATGATGGAGAGCGTGGATACACCTTTAGTGGTGGAGGAGGCGTGGGAGGTGGCCATGAACTGGTGCTGCACCGCGATCTGCTGCGCGTGCCTGAAGGCGATCTTACAGATCTGCAGGTACAGCTGCATCATTAACGCGAAGATTAGCAGGAAGGAGACCGCCAGAAGGGCGGCGTTGTTTTTCGTCACAGGGCGACAGATGCTGCAGGAGGACTCGTCTTTGAAGCAGTTCCATCCTAAAGCGGGCAGTAAACCCAGCGCGATGCAGATCAACCAAATGAGGACAAGAACGACATAAGTGAAAGTCACTGTCCTCTCCGTATGGTAGGTGAGCGCGTTGTATAAGGAGAGGTACCTGTCCACCGTGATCGCCAGTATGTTCAGTACCGAGGCGGAAAAGGCGGCGATCAGCAGCCCAGCTGAAACCAGGGTTACGAATTTCGTGTTCAGCATATACGTGAAAATAAAATTGAGTATGAGCCCGAGTCCCGCCAGCAGATCCGCTAAGGCAAGGCTTCCTATCAGGATGAAGGTGGGTGCCCTGAGGGTGGGCGTGTAAAAAATAATGGCGATCACTATTGCGTTTTCACAAGAGATGATGGTCCCCGTCACACAGAGCGCGATGTCCCACGGGTTCACAGGCACCGGGCGCACGTCGGAGCTCCTCGCCGGCGACGAGTTCCTCCCATCCAGAAAATTCCAGGTTAACGAGTTCAGGAAAGAGTTGTTTTGGACTTGGTTGCTCATTGCTGCGGCAAGTGAGTGAATCATAGCTGGGAGAGAGGAGTGGGGGGGGGGGGGGGGGGGGGGGGGGGGGGTGGGGGGGGGGGGGGGGGGGGGGGGGGTGCGGGTGTTGGAATGAGAGGGAGATGGTGTGTGAGTGATACTCATTAAAACTTAAACGGAATATCCCCACCCCTAAAATCACCACGCATTCAGATCTCATCAGATCTCCACTACACACTCGCATACCCTTAAACCACATCAGATGGGTCCGTATGTTAAAAAAGCAGCTTAACTGGGACAAGACTCGCCTACGTATACACACTTCATACACACTTCATACTTGCAACGCGAAGGTCAACTGCATTTTGCAATAAGAAAAGCGCACATGCCGGACAGAGTAACATTTCCATTGCAACCCCCTCGCTGCGTTTTTGATGGAACTATTTCGGCGCACCTCCATGGCGACAACATAGGGTTAAACTGAAGCGAGAATATCCCTCGCATCGGGACTGTTGACATCACGCCGCTCGAAAAGCTATTTTTGGAAACACTAAAAAAAAAGAGCGCAAGGCTTTACGGACATATTTCCTACGTGTGGGAATACGGCTTTATTTTCGCAAGGGATGAATAGCACAACGCACGGGTAGCGGCACAGACCCCAGCAAACATTAAACATGCGAGTCATTCCCCAAGATGCTCCCTGGCTCTGACACAAATTGTATCCGCAGCTATAAAGAACTCCAAAGGTCATAAAGTGAAGCAAAATGGTGCAATCCTGCCACGAGGACTCACGATAACTGTGCCTTGAATTATTGCAATGAAAATTAAATAGGCAAATACTAATAAACGTAAATTTTGAGACTAACCGGTCTTGCCGAGCGTTGCATCCCAGGCACTCTCTTATTTCCACAATTCCCCGCTGAGATGATGCTTTTTTTACGTTTAATCTCACAGCATTCCGTGACAGCCAAACGGAGAAGTAGCTGGCAGTACAGACGGGGCGAGGGTGCAAGAAAGGGACGTGGAAAATAAATTTACCAGTTCCTTATATTTTTCGGTGCAGTTTCGGGGGAGTCCGTAGCGTTCAGCGCGTTATTCCTCCTTTTACATGCATCTCCAGCGACGATCGCAGTTTCTCCAGTACCAGCTTCCCAGTCCTCTTCCAGCCCCAATTGGACGCGGCGCTCATTCTCACTTCTGACGTCAAGAGAGTCCGCTGTATTCATCGGGTCTGTGAATCACAAAGGCTGTCATTTCGGCGGGGCTGGGAAATATTAGAGATCGTTGCGATCGAAACACCGGGAATTTCATTCACAGCGTGCGGTTTAGCCAAGGTCGCGGCGCCCCTCCTCGGACCGCAGGGAGACCGGCTTCGCCCGCTCCGAGCGCCTGTAACCTTGCCCATTTCTCCGTAGTCACGCCGAAGTCAAAGCGACGCACGCAGCTCACTCCCGCCTTTTTTTCCAATTCACATAAAGGACGATCATGCAAACTTTGTAACTGACAACGATCCTGACTTTTCATTGATGTGTTTGGTAACGGAAAGTTTATCTTGGCCCTTTAATTAAACGCAGCAGATGAAGTAAATAGGTATATATGCGAAACTTCTAAAAACACACACAATTCTGAATAGCTATTTGAAAATGCAAATAATCATATATTAGTGAAAGACTATTTGTTATCATTAGGGATGGTAGTGTTTGTTATATAGGTGAATTTGGATGTTTGCTGGTCACATGAGTAAAGAAGTGTATCTGTGATCATATACAGGCCCTATAAGTGAATAATTGTTTTTGGTGTCATGTTTCAGGGAATAGATATGTTTGATATCATGTGTGAGAATAACTGTTATTATTTACCATATGGTGTGAAGCTGACATCGACTCCTGGCAACCATATTGGAAACATTTCCTCTAGATCATTCGATGTCCTATAGATGACTCTGCCTGGTATCATATGAGTGCGTTTGGTGTCACATATGAGTGTGTTTGGTGACACCTGACTGAATAACTGTCCATTTCCAATCTCAAAGACTACAGGCACCCATCACAGGGCACACTCACACACCATTTACTCCTGCAGGCAATTTGGGAACTCCAATTAACCTCAACACATTTCTGGACTGTGGAGGAAACCCCACAACAACATGGGAAGGGGGCACGCAAGCCATGGTGGAGCCGCTGGTCCCAGAGGTATAGAAGCAGCAGTGTTAACCACTGCGCTACCATGCCACTCATGAACAAGGACGTTTGGTACTATACGTGAGTGAATGAGTCTGCTCAGTATCATGTATTAGTGAATGAGTCTTTGGCATGGTATGTGGGACACAGTAGTTAGCACAATTGCCTCACATCTTTGCGACCTGGGTTCAAGTCTCGGCCATGGCTCAGTGTGTGTGGAATTTGCATGTTCTTCCTGTGTCACTATGGGGTTTCCTCTGGGTACTCCAGTTTCCCCCCAGTCTATAAACACACTAAGATGAATTGGCATTACCAAATGTGTGTGTGCCCTGTGATGGGTTGGCACCCCATCCTGGTTGTTCCCTGTCTTGCGCCTGTGGCTTCTGGGATAAGCTCTGGACCCCCCCCCCCTTAACCTGGCACAGGACAAGTGGGTATAGAAAATGGACAGGTGTCACACCTGAATGAATGGGTGTCTTTGGGTTCATATATAAGTGAACAAGTGAGTTTGGCATCATATATAACTAAAAGAATGTATTTTATATCAGTGAGCATGTTTCTTATCATATGTATATCTTATACCACCTAGTTTTGTACTCTTATTGTTCATGCATTATCTATATTGTTTTGCACTGTCTTTAGACTCTTGTAACCGAGTGAAACCCAAAGAGTAAACGTTCCAATGTATGTGCTGCATAGGGCCAGTGAAGATCTTCAATCTTGAACCTAGAATTTAAATGATGGAACAAGTATATTTGTCAGCCCTGCTATGAATTCAAAAAGCCAAATTGTATGTACAGTTTGAACATGCATGTGGATAATATCCATTATACCTTAGATCCACATGACTGCATCCTTTATACCTTAAATTCACGTGGC
>JAAGVU020000236.1:0-16524 GCA_011763525.2 Mormyrus iriodes | reverse complement strand
GGCATAACGGGTTAGGAAAACACACTTTGTACCCAGGAACAAAATAAAAATAAAAATTTGTTACATAGTGTTATTTGCAATCTGGACTGTTTTAAGCCGCAAGAACTGTAACAATTTTAAATTGAAACAAGTGAAAAAGGATTTTATTGATTTGGACTATAGATTGGAGCTGCAAGATGAACTATTGGTGAGATCTGGACTTCTACTGGTCTGCGAGCACAGCAGTATCAAGGCTTTCGGTTGCCTCAGCTCTTTGAACGTCTAGCTGAAGTAGTGGTGTGCATCCAAAAACATCCTACAACAAACTATATCGAGCACTAGGACACTTTCTGGGCCAGACCCACATTGTTCAAAACAGATAGTGTCCACCCAAACCGATGCAGAACTTCTATGCTTGCTGTGAACATTTTAATGGTTTTAAAGTGTTTATTACTGCCTCATGACACTATACTGGAAGTACAAGGTACTGTACTAAGTATGGACACAACCACGGTTATACAGCAGTCCAAAAACGAGTGTATTCAGCGAATCATATCAAACATAATTCTTAAGAAAATCTGTTTTAGGGGTAGGAAGTGCCTGCAGGCTATTCCATTATATTCCACAATATTGTACCTGTGGAATGTCCTAATAATATTGGAATAGACGTTTTTAACATCAAGTCACTTAATAACAAAACATTTTTCCTATATGCACTTATAACATTGATTTGGTATGCTTGACTGAAACTTGGCTTTCTCTGTCTGGGACAGCTGTTCTGGCAACACCTCCAAACTACAGATGCATTCATGTCAGCAAGCAGGGCAGGAAAGGTGGAGGTGTGGCAAACATTTTCTCTGAAAACATACATTGCAGTAACATAGACTTGGGTATTTCCACATCATTTGAATATCTTGGCTATAACTTTAATTGTGAAACCTGCTCTGTGTGTTGTAAGTGTTTACCACCCACCTAAACCTAGAGTTTATGGCTAAATTTTTGTACTTTTTATCACTAGTTTTTACACATTTTGATTGTTTTATTAATACTGGTGATTTTAACTTTCATATGGACGATAACACAGATTCTGTTGCAAATGATTTTAAACATATTTTATCTTATTTCAATCTGGAACAATATGTTCATGAACCTACACATGTGTATGGGCACACCTTGGATCTTATTATATTACATGGGGTTAAAATAACTGTACAGTCAGTTAAAGATTTTACTGTGATCATAACATGGTGTTCTTTGAACTGAGCATAGCCTCAGATTTTAGACCTCTGAAAAGGGACATAATGAGGATGCATAAAATTGATTCAACTTCGGTTAAGGATTTTTCAGATCTCATGGCAGATGATGAGATGGTGTCAGGTGTGAAGTTGGTTGGTTCCTCTATAAATGAGCTTATATGTGATTTTAACTCTACAGCAAGAAAGGCGCTAGATGCTGTGACTCCTAAAAAAGTGAAAATATCAATGTGCAGTCATTCTGTTCACAGAAAAACTACCAGTGTTAATTTTTTCAGTGTTAATGTTTTGCCAGTGTTAGCTGAAATCAGCAAAAGTCAGAGTTACTTCAAAACTTAATCTATCAAAGCTAACACCCCAAGAGTCAGTTCCTGAAAGTGTCAGTGTGGATTTTTTATTAAGTGTTCACACACCCAGTGTTAATGGAATACACCTTCATTTCCGGTGAAGAAGAATCTTCCAGAATCTGTGGGCGCTATTTTTCCTTGCTGCTGCGGTAAGTTTTATTTGAGAAAATGTAACGTTTTAGGTTGATATTAGCATAAGTAACATCACTAAGTATGACATGAATTGAATTTATTTGAGAATATAAAATCTGTGTCACAACCCATTTTAAACCAGACATTTTAAGCCTGCTTTGTGTAACAGCACCCACGACAAGGTGGTCAGGATTGGTTTTCCAGACACTGGCAGCAGAGGTGGGCAGTAATGTGTTACAATAAATCCGTTTTGAGTGAATTGTACTTGTTGGAGTACTTTTCATGTGGCACAAGTTTTAGTCTTGAGTAGATTTTTTTAAGGAAACATCATTACATTTATTCAGTTAATTCAATTAAATTTATTTGCTTCACATGGGTGTGTTTTGATATTAAGAGAGAGTAATACAAAACAAGGAAATAAAGAAATTAGCTAAAGACAGCCAGATGACAATGAAAGAGCCAAAAATTCCCAAGTAAAGAGAAAAAAACCCCTGGGGGGTCAGCTGGTTGCCCAACCCCCCTGGGCATACTAACATTATTGAAACAGAAAAGAGTGAACTTGTTTGCTAAAAGCAAGACGTAAGCTGTGATTGAGATCAAACCGACATCCATCAATGAGTCTGTTCTTCATGGTGGCCTGTGTAGGGTGGCAGACTGGACCCACAATGTTACAGTTCGATTGTGACAGTTGACGATGTCACCGAACCAAACCAGAGCTCCAGCTCAGATGGTGCCCTCCCTAGGTACCATCCAGACATTTGGGAAGGCAGAGAGCATGGATGGTCAGAACATGCATTGACACAATACAAGCATAGTAGATAAAAATGGCATGTACAGCGGAACCAACAGCCATAGTTATGGTGTGTTATAAGTTAAGTTGTAGGTAAACTAAACTGTAGTAATAGGTCTTCAGTTGACATTTAAAGACTGAGACCAATTCAGCACCCCGAATATAGGTTAGTAAACCACTCCACCATATAGGGGCCCTGTAGCAGAATGGTTTACCACCAACTGTCACTTTATTTATATGTGGAACGACAAGGAAACCTGCCTTCTGTGATCTGAGTGGACGATGCGGCTTGTAAACTTGAAGTAATTCTGTCAGTTTCTAGACCTTTAAGTGCCTTATATGTAAGTAGGAGAACTTTGAAGTCAGTCCTGAACCTAATAGGAAGTCAATACAGGGAATTAAGAACAGGGGTTATGTGTTCAAACTTCCTTCTCCTGGTGACGATTCGAACTGCTGCAATTTGAATACTCTGCAAGGTGTTTAATGTGCCATGTGTGCTCCCAGATAATAAAGCATTACAGTAGTCTAACCTACTGTATACAAAGGCATGTATCAGTTTCTCTGTGTCTTGAATAGTAAGAAATCGTCGTAGTTTGGTGATGTTGCGTAGCTGTAGGAACCATACCTTTGATATTGCATCCACATGTTATTTAAATGAGAGGCTTGTATCTAAGATGACACCTAGGTTATGGGCTGAGCTGCTAAGGGAAAAGTTTAGCCCATTGGACTAGAGTGCAGAGATTATAGCATTCCTATCTGTGGACATACCACCAAACAACAGAACCTATGTTTTCTGAGTACTGAATACTTAGTGAAGCCATTCAGGTCTTACTACTTCAACTTTAACACCATTCCACAGAAACTGACCTCAGATTTGAGTCTCTTTAATAGGATAAAATGGTCAACCGTGTCAAAGGCTGCACTTAGGTCCAGAAGCATTAGCATAGTTGCACTGCAATTATCAGTTGCCATTGTTATGTAATTTACAACTTTAGTTAAGGCAGTCAGTTAGTTTAGTTTAGTTAAGGTGGCCGCCGCCGTGGCTCAGCCAAGCCCACTGGCGGAGGGCTCCAAAGCGCTGAGCCCGCTCCCCGCCTCTCCTCCCGCCCCAAGGGCCTCGTCGAGCCAGCGCTCCTGCCGCCGTCGCCTGGACGGCTCTCTCCGGCCGGCTCCCCGCCATTGCCTGGACGGGCCCTGCCTGAACCCGCAGCCTCAGCGCCCTGTCCAGAGTGGCCCGTCCGAGCCGCTGCCGAGTCCCCAGAGCCTGTCCCGGGCCCCGATCTCCTCTCCGATTGGGGGGAGCTAGGCCAGGAGGGTAGTCCCCACGAGGAGTTGGAGTGGGACCCCTGGGACTAGCAGCCCACGTTTTTGACTCCTGCGGTCCCCAGGGGTTCTAAAGGGCGAGGCCCTGGGCGGCCCCGCCGAGCCTTCGGCTCCGGCTCGGTTTCCTGCAGGAGAAAGTGAGGGCATGCGCAGTACCGTACTTGCCAGGGCTTTGCCTCTGCGTCGTCCCCTAGCTCAGTCTCTGTGGTTTCCGCATTGCCCCCTAGCTCCCGTCCCTGTCCTGTGGTCCCCATGTTCCCTAGCTCCCATGCCGGTCCCGTGGTCTATGCATCGCCCCCTGGCTCCGTCCCCATGGCCTTGTCTCCCTCTAGCTCGGTCCCCACAGTCTCCTCGTCTCCCTCTAGCTCGGTCCCCGCAGTCTCCTCAGCTTGGTCCGTTGTCCTGTTTCGTGTCTCAGTGGTCCCCATGGGTGTCTGTCCATGTCCGGGTGTTCCCTTCGGCTCCCATTTTCCCCCTGGGTCTACTGTCCGGTCTTGCCCTGGTGTCTGTCCCAGTCCTAGTGTCCCCTTTTGGTCCCCTTGTTTCCTCAGGTCTTTCGTCCTGCGTCTGCAGTCCTGCCCTGGTCCGGGTTCCCAGTCTTAACCCGGTGTTCTGGCCCCGTGTTCCTGTCCTGTCCTTGGCTCCCCCTTAGTCCAGTGAGCGCAACCAGAATGTGCGCCTTTGGGCGGGGTCCTGTCACGTCCAGCCCCACCCTACCAGTGTATTCCTTGTTTCCCACAGGCAGGGCTTAATCAGCCAAGCCTGTAGCTCATTGTTTTTACCTTGTGTTTCTGCCTTTGTTAACTAGCCACAGGTGCCCCTCGTTCCTTCCCTTATGTTGCCGTGTATAAGAGTTCCCTAGTCCTGTGCTTCCCTGTTGGGTCATTAATGTTATGCCCTGCTGTTGCTTGTATCAATAAAGCCCTTGCACCAGAGTATTTCCTCCGTGCCTGCATCATGCCTTACCGTCGGACCCGCGATCATAACAGCAGTTTCAGTGCTCTGTCCTGGACAGAAGCCCAACTGGAAACTATCCAGCATGTTATGTGTCTCCAAGTATGACTGAAGTTGAGCAGCAAGTATCTTCTCCAGAACTTTTGACAAAGATGGTACATTAGAGACAGGTCTGTAATTATTGAGCTGGCACAGTTACATTTGGATACATCCATGGCGCTGCTTTTATGCATTCTTGCAATATCTGGCGCTCTGTTGTTGTACCGCAGTCATGCTTCTGCATGTGGCCTTCTCATAGCACTAGTAGCTAATATTAACAGATGAATTAACAGGACACAGTGCAGCAGGCTACAGCTGGTTCTGACTCAGAAGTAGATGCTGATAATCAGTGGTATTAAGCTACATGTATATTACGTCACAATTTGTGCGTAGCGGCCATTTTACCAGGGAATGTCGAAGATGTTATACGTGGATCCGATGCAGAAAGTTCAATGTTTCTTTTCAATGTTAAAGAAAGTATCATATAAACTAAATTTATAGAGAATGCTCAGGACCATAAAAAGCTGTTTTGTTCAGACAAAAGGGGCAGAGCCATTTCTTCATAACATTTGAAGGAAACCATCTACCACCATGGTTGAAGTCTAAATATATGTGCAATAAGGCACATTAATGCTTTCTTTAATTATCATAATGCGTGAATTTCCTGCTTTGTTTTAGGGTAGGTTTCTGAACATGCACAAACTCAAAGAAACAGTTTTTTATACCCTCAAAAAATAAAACCGTGACGCATATGATATGCAACTTCAGGTTCACCAGTCGGTTTTTTCTTTTACACAGGCTCATATGTTTAGCTGATAAATTTAATTTTCTCCTTAGGAACAAAAGTAGCTAGCCTGATTTATCGCTAATGGAGGCTTCCATATGATAAACCACAAAATGCCACTGCCTGGGCATGCCTAAATAAATACATATTTTAAGTACATTTAATTGAAATATTGCTCACCTCTGCCTATAAGGGAATGCTCAGAACACACGTGACTTCTTGACAATACTGTTGTTCAGATTTTTTCAATTTATGGCTTGACAACCAATCTTTCTGTCGCCTTTCTGGTAGTTCTTCGGTTTCTTTGCCTTGATTTTTATGAACCAAAGGTATACAAAAGAAACTTAGATTTGGGTTTTTCTTCCTGCTGTTACTACTTTTTCCCCGGTAAAGTGCCTCGTTTTCATTTATGCATACTTTGGACAATGAAGTCAGCTTAATACAACCTATTTTTCGTGAATCCCATGGATCACCTGATTACCCACAGGATGGGAGTAAAATTCATTATTAACAGGCATGTCGCCAGTCTTCCTTCTGCCGCTGCTAACTGTGTAGCTTAGCCTGTCATTGAGGGTGCTGTGAGATTTAGGTTTCCCAATGATGT
Source organism: Mormyrus iriodes (assembly GCA_011763525.2). Lineage (NCBI taxonomy): Eukaryota > Metazoa > Chordata > Actinopteri > Osteoglossiformes > Mormyridae > Mormyrus > Mormyrus iriodes. The sequence goes on along the minus strand of JAAGVU020000236.1, from coordinate 10,319 downwards.
GTCTCCACTGCTCTCTACTACAACACCTCCTGTCACTACCAAAAATTTGCCAAAAATGTGACTTCCACTACTACATATGCACACTAGGAGTTCTAAGATATCATGTGTTTTTGTGTTGATTAATCCATGTGTGTTTAAATGCACCACATTTTAAGATGATATTATTTTGTTTTGAATGATCACTTTAGTTCTGAAAATTGGGTTTGTTGTTGAATTGCCACAAAAATTAACAATGATAGATGTTTAGATAAGTTTATTGATAGGCTTCTCAAATAATGATATGATTTATGGACAGAGAGAGAAAGAGAGAAAGATGTATGCTATTACAGTATATCTTATGCAATTTTCAGTAAATTTATTAAAATATGCCAGAGTATGGTCCCTTTTAAATAAGTGTATTTTAGATAATCCAAAACATATGCTAGATGTTTTGTAAGTAGATTTTGTATGTCTGTTATGCTATTCTTCCATTTGAAGGTGATGATCTGCTGGTTCCTGTAGAGTATGAGGGAGTGAGCAAATGGGTCAACGTACCAAATAATGAGGATGTCTACAATTACCCCGAATTTATTCAAGGACATATAATTTGAGTGGAGTGGTGGAAAGTACTCTCACTCAAGTTCTGTATTCAAGTAAAATTTTGAGTTACTTGACTTTGCACATTTAGTTTAGTAGTATAAAATATAATCAGCATATGAATTTTGATGTAATGTTAATATTGATGTGATATTAGATACTTTATTTATCCCCCAAAGGAAATTCACAAGCTACCTAGCAGATAAACATACACTATATTGCCAAAAGTATTGGGACGCCTGCCTTTACACAAACATGAACACACATAGGCATTGATGTTGGACGAGAAGGCCTGGCTCGCAGTCTCCGCTCTAATTCATCCCAAAGGTGTTCTATTGGGTTGAGGTCAGGGCTCTGTGCAGGCCAGTCAAATTCCTCCACACCAAACTTGGGTCCTGGGGATGAGATTAAACTGCATCCGGCCCTGCAGGCGGTCCTCCAACTTGCAGGGAAAAAATTTTGGGGATTGGTGGCGGGATTGGCACTCCAGCCACCGTAAAACACCTCATGACAGCTCAGTCTAAACAGGCACAACACCTTTCTGCTCTCCGCAGGAGTAGCTCTGCTGCAACTGCCTATAGCAAGGCTGCACGCACCATGAAGGGGATGGGGGAAAGCCTTCAGGAGCCTCATCCCTGGAAGAGTCGAAACCGTCAGAGAGCTAATAGGGTCAGGCCGGTTGGGGATTGGAGCTTGTGTGGTGCTGAGGCATCGCCTGCTGCATGGCAACACTTGGGTCCCAATTTGAGGCGGCCCATCCAGGTAGGCACATGGAACGCCTTGTCTCTCCGACAAGATGACCATCTTCCCCTGCTGTCGAGGGAGCTTCGTAAACTCTCCATTTAAGTGGCAGCACTCTCTAAGGTACGCTGACTGGGAGTAGCCAGATCTTTGTAGGTGGGTACACCTACTTTTGGTCTGGTTGGTCTGGTGGCTACCATATTCAGGGAGTAGCTGTTGCTGTGGCGGATTGGCTCCTCCTGATGGTGGCTGATGGCACCCCTTTAAACGAGTGTATTATGAGACTCGGGCTAAAGCACTTCTTGGGGCACATTTGTCTGTTGTCTCAGTGTATGCTCCAACCATGGTGAGTGATGTCTCATTGAAGGAGATATTTTACTCGCAGCTTTGCTCAGTGGTTGATGGGTGTCCACGAGGTGACACTCTTCTGGTCATGGGTGACTTTAGTGCAACCACTGGCACTGACAGGGCTGGCTATGAGGATTGTGTTGGTCCCCACGGGTCTGGTGACTGGGGTGAAAGAGGCTCCATGTTCCTCAACTTTGCGAAAGGTCAGGGGCTACGTGTCGCTGGATCCTGGTTGCAATGCCCTAAGCTGCTTCATTGAACTTGGTATTCCAATACTGGTGGTGCGGCAAAGGATATCGATCGCATCCTCGTGGGCAGATGCTGGAGGCTCCTGCAGAACTGAAGGGTCTACAGAAGTGCCCAGTTTGTGAATTATGACCGTATACTTCTTGTTGCTAATCTGAAGATTCAGCTTAGATCCAGTTGGTTGGTCCACCTACTAGGAGAAGGCGGCTTGACCTAGCCAGACTCCAAGATCAAGCTGTTTTTGATGAGTTTGCGTGCAATTTGTGCAAGGAACATGCAGACTTGGGTGCGACTGCTGACTCTAATGTGATGTGGGAGACCTTCCGCGATAAGACCCTGAAGATTGCTGAGGGTTGTGTTGGTGTTGCCGGTGTTCCCAGAAGGAGGAGTTTCATCTCATAGGGCACCCTGGATATTATGAAGAGGAGTCACAGTGCACAACTTGGTGGAAACTCCAGTGTGTATTGGGAACTGAGGAGAATGGCTGTGAGGGCTCTCAGGGCAGATAAGGAGGCGTTTGTTAGACGAATCTGTGAGCAGGTTACACACCATCTGTGGTCCAGCGACCCATGTCCTGCTTACAGAGGAATCGAAGCATTATATACATCTGAATCTGTTCCTCTTAGACTTGCAGTCAGGGCAGGTGATGGAACAGTTCTTACGGAAGACACTGCAGTTCTGACCTGCTGGGCCGGCTACTTTTAGCAGTTGTTTAAAGCTGATCCTCCGGCTAGGATGCTGGACATCTCTGGGTCCAGGTTCTTGAGGCTGATATCCCAGTCAACTGTGAACCACCCGATCTCACTGAGATTGCACAAGTGGTGAATCAGCTGGGGGTAGGGAAGGCCGCAAGGATCTGTGGTATCTAGGGTGAACTTCTCCAGACTAGTGGTAAGGCTGTCCTCCTGGCATTGCAGACAATCTTTGCTTCCATTTGGGAGACAGGATTCATCATCATAACTGGAAAACAGGACTTGTGTCCCTATCTGGAAAGGGAAGGGTGACCACCTAGATTGTGGCAATTACAGGGGGATAACACTGCTCTCGGTGCCGGGTAAGGTCTTTGCAAGGGTCATCCTTAAAAGGATCTGTAACCACTTGCTCGCCTGCCAGTGACCGGAGCAGTCTGGTTTTACGCCTAAGAAGTCTACCATCGACCGCATCCTGGCACTGAGGGTTCTCATTGAGCACAAGCGCGAATATCGGCAGAGGTTCTTTGCAGCCTTTGTTGATATTCGTAAAGCATTTGACTCAGTTGATCAAGTTGCCCTGTGGGACATCCTGAGACTTAGTGGGATCCCCCCGAAGTTGCTGGACATCATGGTCGGCCTGTACACTGGTACTGTGAGTGCTGTGCAGAGTGGAGGAAGAACCTCTGCATTCTTTCCAGTTGATTCTGGGGTTCGCCAGGGGTGTGTTCATGGGTGTTATCTTCACCCATTTCATGAATTCTGTTCAATGTTTGCATGGACTGGGTGTTGGGTCCAGCAGTTTTGGGGCATCTGTTGGTGAAGAAAGATTCACTGATCTTGACTTTGCTGACGATGCTGTGATCTTCTTGGAGTCAATGGAGGCTCTGCTTGGGGCTCTTGAGAGAGTGAGTGAGGAGTCTGAAACCTTGATTTATGCACTGGTGCACAATCATGTTAGAACAGGAAGGGGCTATCCCCAAGCCATTCCCACAAAGTTGAGAGCATGAAATTGTTCAAAATGGCTTTGTGTGATGAGGCAGTAAGAGTTCCAACACAGCCCCATACCTGACAAACTGTGATGCACTGTGTGTTCTAAGACCTGTCGATCGGAACCAGCATTAGCCTTTTAGGAAAACGAATTCACACAAGAGTTCACAGTGCAGTTTGAAGAGGAGTACATCTTTGACTGAAAAAAATGATCAAGTTACATTTGCAAGGTACACCACACAAGTTATTTAGACATTTGAAGTTTCAGCATGGTTTGTGCCCAGGAAGGTCTTTGCTTTTGGAATGTGGAGAGACTGGATGTTCATATTTTCTGCACATATTCTGGATACAAGCAGCACTTACAGTCGTGGCCAGAATGGCCATATTGGCACCCCTGCATTTATGTCCAAAAATGCACTGTTTCTCCCAGAAAATTGTTACAATTACAAATGCTTTGGTAATGTCATGTTTTATTTATTTTGTTGGCACTGGAAGAACACAAAAAAGCAGAGGAAAACAAATTTGAGACATTCCACACAATATGTCAAAAATGGCCTGGACAAAATTATTGGCACCTTATCAGAATTGTAAGAAGTAATTGTATCTCAAGCATGTGATGCTCTTTTACTTTGTAATTCAGCTCACCTGTAGCAATTAACAGGTGCTGACAATATGGAAACTCCAACTTGCAACCAGCTGAAACTGAGCATGGAGAAAAGAAAGAACTGTCTGAGGATTTGAGAACCAAAATTATACAAAAGCATGGACAATTCCAAGGCTACAAGTCCATCTCCAGAGATCTTAATGTTCCTGTGTCCACTGTGCACAACATTATAAAGAAGTTGACAGCCCATGGCGCTGTAGCTAATCTCTCTGGGCATGGAAGAAAGAGAAAGATTGATGAAAGGCTACATCGAAGAATTGTTCGAATAGTGGATACAGAACCTCGATCAAGTTCCGAACAAATTCAAGCTGATCTGCAGGCACAGGGTACAACGGTGTCAGCTCTCACTATCCGTCGCCATCTGAATGAAAAGGGACGCTATGGCAGGAGACCCAGGAGGACCCCACTGCTGACACAGAAACATAAAAAAGCCAGATTAGAGTTTGCTAAAACGTACCTGCGGAAGCCACAATCCTTCTGGGAGAATGTCCTCTGGACAGACGAGACAAAAATAGAGCTTTTCAATAAGGCACATCATTCTACTGTTTACCTAAAACAAAAAGAAGACTTCGAAGAAAAGAACATGGTCCCTACAGTCAAACATGGAGGAGGTTCACTGATGTTTTGGGGTTGCTTTGCTGCTTCAGGCACTGGTAGTCATGACTGTTTGCATGGTTATGAAATCTGAAGACAACCAAAGAATCCTGGGGTGCAATGTAGGGCCCAGTGTCAAAAAGCTGGGTCTCAGCTGGCGGTCATGGGTCTTACAGTACAGCAGGACAATGACCCAAAGCATACTTCAAAAAGCACCAAGAAATGGTACAAGACAAAGCGCTGGAGAGTTCTGAAGTGGCCAGCAAGGGGTCCAGATCTAAATTCCGTAGAGCACCTGTGGAGAGATCTAAAAATTCTGTGCTTCCAGTGTCAACAAAAGAAATAAACATGACAGTACCAAAGCATTTTTAGTTGCAACAATTTTCTGGGAGAAATGGTGCGTTTTCTGACATAAATGCAATATTTTTGGCCATGACTGTATGTCAAGCACATGAAGACAGTCTTGATTCAGATTTTATCATCAATGTTGAATTTGTGCCTGTAACTAATTTTGGAACCTCTGTTTCAGAACCAGTAAATGTGGATCCTCCTGTGATTGTCACTACAAACATTCCAATTAAAAAAAGGCAAATACTATACATGTGCAGCTCTGTTATTGCTGAAGTACAAGCCTTTCCTGAAACTATAGTACAGTGTTTAATTAGTTCAGTGGAAGAACTGATTAATGACATCCATGCTCATGCAAATTCTCATGATCAGTTTGAAAATCCATTCTCATGTCTTAACACAGAATCTAAAAGATTGAGACATTTTGAGAAAAAATGGAAAATAGTTGAACCTGCAGAGCATATTCTTGGTGTGCATTATGATCCAGAGAACAACAACAGACATATACAGCCAGGTTCCTCTCAATAATAAGCTAAAGTTCATTATGAGGTCTTTTTCATCTGTTTAGGAACAGTGAACTCTGTACAAGTTTCCAAAAAGCAAAACCACACCAGGAGGGTTTCTACAGAGATATAAATGGTGGCTCCTACTTTACAAATCCACAGTTTATTCGCACAACAAGAACATGTTCTTCAGATCCAGCTCTACTATGATGATTTCGAAACCGTAAATTCATTAGGCTCAAAAAAGACGGTGCCCCAACTCGGTTGTATTTATTGGCTTCCTTTTATTTATTTTGCCACCGAAACAGAATTCTGTGTTATTGATCATTCATCTTCTAACCTTGTTTCACTCGGAAAACTTAAAGAAACATGGGTTTGACCCTATTCTAAAGCCACTTGTTGATAATCTAAAGATGTTAGATACTTGTCTGCTCAATTCCCTCCAGCTGTTTCATACTTCAGACAACTACACAGTAGATATTATGCATGATCTGCTGGAAGGAGTGGTGCAGTATGAGTTAAAGCTTGTGTTTCAGTACTTGATTAAAAACTTAATATCTTTGAGTTCATTGTGAGAGAGAATAATAAGCTTTAATTATGGATATACACAGAAAAAACAAGCCAAGTGGGTTAAAACTGGTTGACAGTAGCAAAGATCTTGCTGTTCTTAATGCAGTCAATGTGCTTCTTACACAATACGCCATTGTTGTTTGGAGATTTAGTTTGCAGGGGTGATGGTTATTGGAACTCACTGCTACTCTTAATTCAGATTGTAAACATTGTGTTTTCACCTACTATAACCAATGGTATGACTTGCTATTTGAAATATCTGGTTTTTGATCATCACAAGCTTTTCAAATCTTTCTTTCCAGAGCGAAATTTGATTCCAAAAGTACCACCTAATGATCCACTGCCCAAGTTGTATTAGCAATACCGGGTCACTCATACACATGTGGTGCATAAGGTTTGAAGGAAAGCACAACTTCTTTAAAAAGTCTGTAAATAACTTAAAAATATTACAAAAACACTGGTAAAAACATCAGAATCAATTGTCTTTTCATTTTGAATTTTTTTTTTTAAAGATTACAATTTGGCTCCATTACTGAAGTCCTGGCCAGCAGTATAGAGGGCAGTGAGGCACTGAAGGAAACTTGATGATGTGTCTAGTAATCTTTAAACAACTTCCTGGGTCAAAAACTATGGCACAGAGTATCAGGGTGGGATGTATGTATGTATGTTCTGGTGTTGAAAATGATATGCCTCAGTTCTTTAAAATTAAAATAACCAATATTAGAGACTAAAGTATCAACCCATGATCCAGGCAGCTCTGATAGCAGAGCTCCTGTCTTGATGGATTCTTTTTGTGATGCATTGCATCCCTCCCCCCTCGTTCTCTCCCTTGTGCTCTAACAAGCCACACCTGTTGCTTGTTTAACCTTACTTCTCGTTACAGCCCTTGTCTGCTCCCTCACCTGCCTTGTATAAAGCATCCTTTAGTGCTGTGCTCCCCAGTCTAGTCATTGATGTCACTGCCAGCTTGTGCTCCTGCTTGTGGTGCTGGCCGAGCCTTATCCCCCCATTTTGACCCCTCATGGTCTGTTTGATTTGTACTGTCAGTGTTGTTGTTTCCTTTAATAAAGCCCCTTTGATTTGCCCCTAACGCCTGCCTTTGCTTCTGTTCTTGTGCTTGACGTGACCGAATGACTGGACTCACCAAGCTGCCCAGAAGCCTTTCAAGAGAGTCCTGAGCTCTCAGCATGATGGCTTGCTCCCCCTCCCTGGTTGCCTGCCTCTATTCCCTGCCCAAAGCTGTGGGATTCACACCCAGGTGGTTCATGGATAACCCTCTCATTGACCCCCTCAGTGACAGTGACCTGGAGGAGCCAGAGGAGAATAACCCTGGAGAGACTGCCGGCCTGTGAATAGCCTCACCAGTGTGGATGTCTTACTGGTCCTCCTATGGCAGCCAAGCGGACCTGCCCGAGCTAGTAACCTCAAATCCTGCTCCTGTGCTCCACCTCCTGCCCAGGACAGCACCACCCATGGTGCTCCTGGTGAGGTTGCCCACTCCTACCTGGTTTGCTCTTTGGAGTAGGTGTTAGGATGGAACTGGTGGAGAGCTACCTGCTTGATGTCAAAGAGCGGATGGAAGCCCTACTGCTCAACCCTGACACTCTTGCAGACACCTCGATGGTCCGTGGGTTCCAACCACCAAAACCGGATGTGTAAATAGCAGCCTGTGTCTGCGCCCTACACTGAGGTGTCCTCTGCCTCGCTTCCTGAAATGTCCGAGTGTCTTCCTGAAGTACTCTCAGTCCCCTGCCCTAGCACCGACGTCTCCGCCGAGCTCTGGCCGTCCCCTGAGGTGTCCGCTAAGCTCTGCCCATTGGCTCTCCGAAGCCCTCCAAAGCAGAGACTAAGGGGATGGGGGAGTTGATTTCCACCCCAGGAGAGGCTGCTGCCTTCCTTCTAATGCCCTGCTCTGCCTGTTTCCGGAAGCCCTGGTTATGCTCCATTCGCCTGTGGCTGTCACCCCGTCGGCTCCTGCCTACTCGTCAGCTTGCTCAACTGCGGCCTTCGCCTCGGCGGCTCCTGTCTGCTTGCCGGCCTGCTTCCGATAATGATGGGGGTCCAAGAGACTGGCAGGCCAGGTCTCTCCCGGAGAGGGATACAGGAACACACTGTCTGTGGCCTCCATGCTAGTCCCTCTGGATCCTCCTGCCCAGTGGGCCCTTTGGGCCCTTCCTGTTCCTGTCCCCTTCCCTGTTCTTGCCTTGCAGGTAGCCCTCCTGGCACCAGCCCCACAATCCCTTTGGCTCCACCTGGGTCTGTTGCCCCCCTGAAACCAAGGAGGGCACATGTTCCCGGGTCAATGCCCTGCTTCCTGGGGTCCCGAGCACCCCCTATTCCCTCCTACCCCATTTCGGTTCATGGCATTTGTTCTCCCCTGACCTATGCCCTATATTGCCCTTGTCCATGTCTCTACCCCTGCTTGTCTGTACATGTCTGCATTGCCCTTGTGCATGTCTGTACCCCTGGTTGTCCCTGCACTTGTCTGCCTTGTCTTTGATTCCCTGTTGCCATCGACACGTGACATCCAGATCATATGTGTCTACAAGAATCCAGGGATGCCTGTTTTCTATGTGGCAGTTGCAGAGAGTTGACTACAGTTTGTTTGGTTTATAGCAGAGATTCCATCCATCCATTTTCTGCCGCTTATCTGGGGTCGGGGTGTGGGGACAGCAGTCTAAGCAGGGATGCCCAGACCTCTCTCTCACCAGCCGCCTCCTCCAGCTCCACCAGGGAATACTAAGGCGTTCCCAGGCCAGCTGAGAGAGAGAATTTCTTCAGCGTGTCCTGGGTACAGGCCCTGGAGCCAACTCCCAGTTGGACATGCCCGAGACACCGCCCCTGGGAGCCGTCCAGGAGGCATCCTAGATGATGCCCAAACCACCTCAAATGGCTCCTTTTGATGCGGAGGAGCAGTGACTCTGCTTTGAGCCCCTCCCGAATGTCCAAGCTCCTCATCCTATCTCTAAGGCTGAGCCCAGCCACCCTGCAGAGGAAACTCATTTTGGCTGCTTGTATCCATGATCTCATTCTTTCGGTCACTACCCAGAGCTCATGACCATAAGTGAGGGTAAGAATGTAGATCGACCAGTAAATTCAGAGCTTCGCCTTCTGGCTCAGCTCCCTCTTTGCTACAACAGAACGGTACAGAGTCCGCATTACTGCCTATGCTGCACCAATCTGTCTGTCGATCTCTTGCTTCCTTTTTCCATCACTCATGAACAAGACACCAAGATACTTGAGCAACTCTGCTGGAGGCAGCAACCTATCCCCCACCAGGAGAGGGTAATCCACCTTTTTCCAGTCGAGAACCGTAGCCTCAGATTTGGAGGTGCTAATCCTCATCCGGCCGCCTCACATTCAGCAGCAAACCGCCCCAGCACATGCTGCAGGTCACAGCCTGATGACGCCAACAGGACCACATCATCTGCAAATACCAAACATACGATCTTGAGGCCCCCGAACCGTACCCCCTCCACCCCTTGGCTACGCCTAGATATTCTGTCCATAAAAATTGTGAACAGAATCGGTGACAATGGCGGATAGCCATTGCGGAGTCCAACACCTACTGGGAATGAGTCTGACTTACTGCTGGCAATGCTAACCAAATTCTCGCTCCGATTCAAGATTCAGATTCAAAGTGTTTATTATCATATGTACAATAGAAAAAGTGAATTTCTCTGTGCAATGAGATTCTTACTTTACTGTCCACACACAATGCCAAGGTACAATAAAACAAAATATTAAATAGTAGTGCAAGAGCTTAATGTGCAAAATTACAACAATTTCAAAAAATTACAAATCCATTTACTCCATCCTGAGGGTAGAAGTGTGAACAGTCCGTGTTGGGGGTGTGTGGGGTCTTGGAGGATGGAGGCGGCTCTCCGCTGGACTCTACGGGGGTAGATGCTCTGCAGAGAGGGGAGCGGAGTCCTGATGATGTTCTCCGCAGTCATCACCACTCTCTGCAGGTGTTTACAGTCCATAGCTGTAGTGCCGCCGTACCACGCGGTGATGCAGCTGGTCAATGTGCTCTCCACAATGCAGCTG
>JAAGVU020000235.1:0-16525 GCA_011763525.2 Mormyrus iriodes | reverse complement strand
TATAAGACAGGAGAGGAGTTGCCGTATCAGAGAGGAGAGAAGCTGCCGTATCAGAGTAGAGAGGAGCTGCAGCTGTATCAGAAAGGAGATGAGCTGCCTTATCAGAGGGGAGAGGAGTTGCCCTTTCAGAGAAGAGAGGAGCTATGGCCATATCAGAGAGGAGAGGAGCTGTAGCCGTATCAGAGAGGAGAGGAGCTGCTGTATCAGAGAGGAGAGGAGCTGTAGCCGTATCAGAGAGGAGAGGAGCTGCTGTATCAGAGAGGAGAGGAGCTGTAGCCGTATCAGAGAGGAGAGGGGCTGCTGTATCAGAGTGGAGAGGAGCTGTGGCCATATCAGAGACGATAGGAGCTGCTGCTATATCAGAGAGTAGAGGAGCTGTGGCCATATCAGGGAGGAGAGGAGCTGCTGTATCAGAGTGGAGAGGAGCTGTGGCCATATCAGAGACGATAGGAGCTGCTGCTATATCAGAGAGTAGAGGAGCTGTGGCCATATCAGGGAGGAGAGGAGCTGCTGCTATAGCAAAGAGGAGAGGAGCTGTGGCCGTACCACAGAGGGGAGGAGCTGCTATATCAGAGAGGAGAGGAGCTGCCAAATCAGAGTGGAGAGGAGCTGCTGTATCAGAGTGGAGAGGAGTTGTGGCCATATAAGAGAGGAGAGGAGCTGCCTGTTCAGAGGGGAGAGGAGCTGTGGCCATATCAGAGAGGAGACGAGCTGCGGCCGTATCAGAGAGGAGAGGAGCTGCCTGTTCAGAGAGGAGAGGAGCTGCCTGTTTAGAGGGGAGAGGAGGTGCCATATCAGAGAGGAGAGGAGCTATATCAAAATGGAGAAGACTGACCATTTTGACATGTCTCGAGTTTAGATGGAGACAGATTAGGGTTCCATCTGTTCGCTGGCGGCTGACAGCTGCGCCTCGCTCCTGTCGCAGCCGTGGGGTCGTCCCCTGTTTGAGGGCGCCACGGACAATGCGCATAAAGCCATGGGGCTGTGCTGTTTTATTGCGACAGTTTAAAAAGGCCAAGAAAAGGGTACAGATTTGCATCGTTCCTCAGTTGCAGTCTCAGCAAATTGGCTTCCTCCTATCAGTCAGATGACCTTTAATTTATTAGATGGCCCCCACTGACCCCCCCTTGGCTGGGTAGGGGGAGCTCCCTTACAGGTTATAAAGGCACTGGGGGGAGCCCCACCCCCCAGCAGGCTAATTCGTGAGCCTCTACCGTAGCCGACAGAGAAGAAAAAAAATGTCAGGAAATGCCCAGAAGGCACGTTAGGTGGGATCAGATCAGAGAAACAGTCAGCACAGGCCCAGAAACTTAGTGAGAAGAAAACCCTGCTGTTACCATTTCAAAAGGCTGGCTCTGGATGTCATGTGAGCGCCTGTCAGTTTGCCGTGAATCTCAGGCTGTGCCCTCGACGCGCTCACTTTCCGATCTTTGTGTCTTTTTTTTCCCAGATTCTCCGCCCGCGGGCTCTTAAGTGCCTTAGGATGTCGTCCTCAGCCGTTGTCCTTCTACCTCCTCAGGCGCCAGTGTCTGTCAGCTCGGCGGCAGTCTCCCCACCCCTCCTGGCTCTCTGGCCTGCGCCCACGACTCCCCCCCACATGGCCTGCGGCTCTGCCAGCGCCTGGGCCACTACTGCGCCGACAGCCGGGCAGCAGCAGCGACAGATCAGGGCAGCGGGCGCGCTGTGGCCCCCGTTAGTCACTGGCTCTGCTCTGACACACCAATCCCAGGCTGGGCCGTGAGCCAGAACCCCCCCACCCGTCCCTCTCCTCCCTGGGGGAGGACGTGCAGTCTTTGGAAGCTCCAGTGGCACGGCTGATGTGGTGGGAGTGAGCTGGCAGCGTGCACCTCGCACCGTTAATGTCCTGTGGTGTGCGGGGCGGACGGTGACGCTGGGCTCTCTCTCTCCTCACTGTGAGCTCCTTCTTTCCGCACCGCATCTCCGGCCCATTTCAGGAGCTCGCTGACACAGTGCCGGAACCAGGGCTGGGGGGCAGGGGACAGAAGACGCCAGGGACTACGTCTGCTGTGGATCTCCTCTGCCGGACCCGGATCTGACCTTGGACAGCATAAGCCTCATCCGGCATGCCAGCGGTAAAGTTCACCGGGGCGGTGGCCTGTAGGGTCACATCGGCACAACCCCGCGAAGGGAAAAACACAATCCCCCACCAAGTCGTATATCCACCACGGCAACAACTCAAGAAATGTAATGAAAAATGGACCGAAAACATGCGCAAATCACTGGCCCCGTGCCCCCAGCATCTGGTTTGATGACATTGTAGACGGGGATGTGGTTCGGGACCCTGCGCTCTGTTATGAGACGAAACACCAGCCTGGGTGCAAAAACAGGGCGAGCTAGAGACCAGGGGAGAGGAAATTTTTTTAAAAAGGAAAGATAAATAATGTCTAACAGGCAGAATAACATCCATCCATGGTCCTGGATGGCTGTCTGGCCGTGGTGCATGAAGGGATGTAGTTTTCTGCAAAAAAGTTATTAATTATTGCTGAAATTTCCAAATGTGCGGAGAGGCGGGATGGAATATGAAGCATCAATCACACCTGATTGTGATTGGTTTGGACTTTCCTCCAAAAAGGTTCCCAGAGTAAAAAAAAAACAATAGCCATTAGTGGGAGGTTTAAGGTCACTGGGAGGAGGGTGGGCGGGGCACTGGGGCTCAGGGTGGGCAGGGCACTGGAGCTTTTGTGTATTACGGCTACAACTGAAGCAGTGTTGACCTCTCTGCACAGGTGGCTTAAATGCCATTAACAGGAGATTGAGGTTCCCGCACACCCAAACTTGGTGACGGTCAATGGGACAATAAACACGACCGCACAGACCAGGAAAACTACATGGAGAGGGAGGGGCTTACACAAGCCAGGCAAACCCTGAAGAAAAGTATTATTTCAGGAGGTGGATCTCGCCACCCGTGAGGACGAGTGCCAGAGATCAGCTGTGCAAAACCCCAGCAGTGATTTAATAAGGAAAGGTACGACTTGGAAAAGGGAGGGATTCGGTTGCAGCGAGAGGTTTCTAACCAGTCTGGTGGAGAAATCGGGCACAGACCGTAATGAGAGGTGTGAGGGAAGAGCCAGTGAAAGGGATGTCAGTTGGCCGCTGTATTTTTACCATGGTGATCCATGATATATGGTTAGGGGAAGTGGACAGGAGCTCCCCCTGAGTGGGGATGGTTAGGGCTGCCAGAGTGCACTTATACCTAAGTGAGGAAGACTGGGGGTGGGGTGAGCTGCTTGTAGACAATGGCGTTCCCGTCGGTTGAAGGCCGGGACTCTGTTTGCACAGCTGCCAAGGGCATGACAGGGGAAGCCGGGACGGCATTTAGAGTGGGACAGCCCCAGGCGGGGCGAACGGGGGTATCGGGGGTGGGGCAGGGCCGGAGGTGGGGGGCGGGAGGGCGACAATGACAAACACGATACCTTGTCACGGCACATTCCTGACAAACTGCTCCATAAGCCAATCAGCTGACAAAAATGAGCACTATAACATGAGAAATTGTTTTAGTTTGCCTCTCGGATTTAAAGATCATAAATGAAACCCAATGAACTCCCTGGAAATATATACCCTCCAGCACCTGTCTAGTACATGGTCGTAGGGGCCTGGAGCCTATCTGAGGCAGCACAGGGTGGGGATACACCCTTGACCAGATTCCAGCCTTCACAGGGCATGTACACACTGGCCAGTTAGCCCAGCTGCATGTCTTAGGGTCGCAGCGGGAGAGGAGAGCCACACGACACAGTCATAACACTCAAACTTGACACAGTCAGTTCAGGGGATGGATTCTAACCCCCAACCATGCAGGATTGAGGTCAGTGTATCGTTCTCATTATGAATGTATTATAGAGATAATGATATTTATTTGGTAGATTCCCAGATTTACAGACACAAAACCTAAACAATGGCTTCTTCTGATGAACAGCCCTGCCCAGCCCGGATTAAGACACACCCAACGTGGACAGGAAGGAACACCGTACCTTGAGGTGGCACCCCCCCACCACAAAGCTTAATCAGCTCGGAGCAGCTTCACAGCTCATGGTGACGAGTTTGATGGTGTAACATGTCCGGGTGTGACCTCCCCCCAACTTCCCATGGTGCGCTGGGTTGTGAGAGAGACTTACAGTCACAGGAAGCTGGAATTGCACCGTAATCAAAACGCATTAGCAAGGACAAAGCCACTACCCAACTTAAACAAACCCCCCCCCAAAAGAAAAACAGGCAATTCAGCTTCTGCCTTCACACCCCGACAGGCTGGTGACACAGGCCGTGTCGCCTCGGAAGGAGAGAGCCCATCGTTCTGATGGCTTTTATAAGGGCCAATTAAATGCCGCGGCCGACATCTGTCCCCTGCAGACACAGGCGGCCCTGGCTCTGACCTTTTTTTACGGAGCGCCGTAAGTCACCGGTGTGTTAAAACAATCATGCAAAGCTTGCCCGCCTCTCCACAAATGACCGGTGAGTGTCCCTGCAAGAGCGGGAATTCAGATGAACTCCAAAAGTCAACGCCCTGCAACAAAATAAAGAGGCCCTTTATTTGCCATTTGCACAAGTACGAGGACAGGACAGGTACACTAGGATGTTTCTTTTTGAATATCCCATCATGCTCTGCTTTGAGACACACACATACACACATATATATATATAGTACCAGTCAAGTCTGGACACACCTGCTTTTAATGCATTTGTCTCTATTTTAGCTGTAATTCACCTTATAGCAAAAGGCCTCAAGGCAATGAAGTAAAACGTATCAACTATTACAACGACCAAGGGAAGTGTTCAATATCAGATGATGGAGTTTCCAGGAGTTCTGGGCACCAGTTGGCTCCCTTGCTCTTATTTTTCGATCCAAATCATCCCAAACTTTGAACTAACTGACCTAAACGCTCTACAGCTCTATAGGATTGTGGGGGTCACGCCATCTGTCGCAGCACTGCATCTCTTTCCTTGTTCAAAAGATAATATTTACTATATATCCATGAGGTGAGCTTAGAGTCATTATGCTGTTTAAAAACAACTGATTTTCAGTAGGTGTGTCCAGATTTTTGACTGGTACTGTATACAGTGAGAGTGAAGCTCGGGGTCCAAATGCAGGGTCAGGCCATTTATCTTTTAGGGGGTTAAGGACAATAAATGGGCATGTTTCCATAGCCCTTATTTTAGTTATTAAAAGGCCTCTTCGCAGAATAATATCTAGAAGTTTGAAGGATAATTTCCGTAAAGAAACTAACAATAATTTCTTACTTTGTGAATGAAAATGCTTCTTAAAAGGCGAACCAAACGAGGCACGGCCCAGAGCCCCGGGGCCACGCTTTGCAGGAGATTCAGGGCACTTAGCGGACACCCAACGCCACGGAAACAGATCACTGAAAGAAGAAGCGACGTGGGGGGGCGCCACCCCTGAAGACTTTTGGTTTAATTAAAGTGATGGGGCTGTGGGAGCGGATTCGTGCCGAGCACCGAGCGGGGGGCGGGCTAGGCGGGTCGTTATCAATCACAAAGAGCGAGAGGAGGCTTCACGCGCTGGAGTGGCTGCCCATCTGTCTGGGTAGCGCATTCTAGCGTCGCTATAATTTTAATCTGTCAAGACAGGCTGCTTAGACGGCGATCCTGCGCGTGAGGTCACATGTCACACTCAGTCACGCTGGGCCGTTCCATTTCCCTGCGGGTGGGGGGGTGATTCACTGGGCCTGTGTGCACGCGTGAGTCTCACCGTGTGGGACAGTGGCAGCGGGGCGTATGGAACATGCCACTTCGGACGCGACACGAGATGTGACATTCTCCTTGGGAAGGATGGAGCGGGGAGGAAGGAAGGGGATTTTATTTGCGGTAACGGCTTTTACGGCGAGGGCTGGGGGGGGAGTCGGATGGGATGGGTAATAAGATTTGGGCTGACAGGACAGCAGGGCTGCGCGTGGGATGCCCTCCTGTGGGGAGGAGACACAGGGGCTTGATAGCATGTGTAAAGGGGCTTGTCACCAGACCTCCCCCCCTCGGGCATTCACACCTCCCCCGACCTTACAGAAGCCCAGTACCAGCATAAAAATAGTTAAAAGCATTATTTGCTCTTATTAACACCCATTCCATTCAGCCGTCTTCCAATCGTTTATACTGGCCCAGGTTGTGAAACCATAACTGACAGAGTATACAGTACCAGTCAAAAGTTTAGACACACCAAGCCACCTACAAAGGAGAGTGATAAAGTGTCGTATCACATGATCTGGTCACCTGACATAAACACAATAGTGTTGGAGCAGTTTGACCAGACAGTGTAGGAAAAGCAGCCAATTTGTGCTCAGAATATATGTGGGACCTTCTTCAGGACAGCTGGAAAAGCATCTCAGGAGGCCACCTCATGAAACTGGCGTAGAGGAGACAGTAGGGTCAGTTAGTCCCTGGAGCAAATAGGGTCAATGGCTTTGCTGAAGGGCCCAATGGTGGGATCACTCTGCCAACCATGGAACTTGAACCAGCAACCTCTTGAGTCCCAGCCCACAGAGCACTTGTTTTTATAATTATTCTAAAATATGGAGAATAGTACAAAAATCTGTGTAGGTATGTCCAAACTTTTGACTGGAACTGTACATAGTATCTGTCAATATATCCATCTATCCATAACCACTTAACCAGGACAACACTGTGGGGATCCTGAAGTCTACACCAGTAAGCTCACGTCACATGATATGGGAGACCCCAAGAGGGACACCGGTCCGTCACAGGGCGTACCCTCACATGCTTGGGCAATTTGCATATACAAATTAGCATAACAGAATGTTTTTGCACTGCGGGAGGAAACCGGAGAGCATGCAGGAAACCTGTGCAAACACGGGGAGGCCATGCAAACGGCACACGTGCAGAGCAGGGGGCAGGATTCGCCCTTAGTCTGTGCTGGTGCTCACTGACTGGCCAATCAGCCATTAATAAACAGGTATTAATAGGTATGGCATGGAAATCAGGCGTCTAAGCGCTAAATGCAAGAATATTGTGTTCTCCAAATGATCCTACAGTGTGCAGCTACTATCTTTGCTTTGAAAACTCACCCAAATCAACATTTATACTAAATGCCTGAACAAAGGATGCTTTAAGAGGGGATTCAAGCTGAATTTCAAAACTACAATCTCTGACTGAAGGGATTTAATGTTTAAATCCCCTCACCAGGTTAATTATAGAGGTTTACACATTAGTCCTGGTTATTAATCTTCTGCTGAAACTCACCATGCTTATTTTCACAAACACATAAACACTGATAGCAGAACTATGCTTGATATGGAGTCATAATGTTTGTTTCCTACTGATACCCAAGTGTAACAAAATAGAGAAATACAGTCATTCCTCAAGAACAAAATTCTGAATATTTAATGAACCCCTACCGCAAAACTGTGGCGTACAAGCTGAGGGACGTGCAATAATAATGAAAATAGGCGTTCATCAACGTGGGATTGTGGGTCACAGTGCGGAGCTGGCTCGTGCGTCTCCAAGGTTACCACCGTGATGCCTAATCTCCAGTTCTGTGTCACCGTTTAGGCTGCTGCTGGCACAGCACAGCGGCTGAGTGGCTGTATGTCACCCGTACTCACGTCCCTTTCCTCCTGACTGCACGCTGTACAGAACAAAGTGCATGAATAGATGTAAACAAGTATAAGAAAAACATCAGCATTACTAAGGAGGTTGGTAAGACAAGTAGGTCTGCCTCATACCGAAAGCCCGCAGACAGACACGATGCGCGCGTCCGGCCTGTGTCACCACGTCATCGTGTTGGGTCAGCACCCTCACAAAACTACATATAGGTCGTCTGACGGTTCATGCCGGGGAAAGTCGGCCCCTTTTTTGGCACCGGTCAAATGCAGATTTTGCGATTGGCCACTTTTTAAAATTACAATCACCTGGCCACTGCCCCCCTCTGTCCGCTGCATCTATACTGCAGGACGCGGCACCTGGCTTTTACGCTGTCGGAGATTACAAAGGGCATTATCCCTAGCCCTTGCTGATAAGCCCGGCTCTAAAACAGCCCCCCCTCCCCGACTGGGATGCTCGCTCTCTCTGTTTTGCTGTCTCTCTCACAGACAAACAGGACATGCTCCTGGGGTGGGTGGGCATGCTCTCCGTGGCGGTCTTTAACCTCACACAGCTGCACCTGCTTTGTTTCTGGGTTTTTTTTTTGTTCCATTTTTTCCTAGCCGCCCCCCTCCCCCCCAGATGTCCCCGGGCAGGCGGGGGATGCCGGGTACAGGTAGATGTGCAGGCTGTGTAAATGTCAGGAGAATTAGCCAGCGCTCCAGAGCCCCATTTGCCAAGCGCCCACGGAGCGCGCCATCGACGATGCCGGGTGGGGGGGACGGTGGGCGCAGTCCACAAGCGGTCTCTGAGCCGTGATGGAGCAGCCTGTTCTGTCACCTCGTTCCCGTCTGCCAGTAAACAGCAGCTTGGAACAGATTGGACACCCTCCCCAACCCACCCCCCCACACACATCATCTCCCACCCCCAAATCCCACTGATCAGCTCCCTCCCACCTCCAGAAGCACAAAAATACACACCCCTGTTTGGATCATCCTGTAGTGACTCAGATCAAACTTTCTGAGCTTAAGGCTTCTCCAGTTCTGCCGGTGGAGTCTATTACTGGTGTTTTCGTTCCGCTGGAAGAGCAGCCGCTGGTCCCCCCCGCCCGCCCGGCACAGCCAGGACCCAGCAGTGGGCATAAAACAGGCAGAGCAAGCACCCTACGTGGATCGCTGGACTGATCTATGGCAGTGATTTGTGTGAGGACATTGTGTTACAACCTCCCTGAAAAAAAGTGTCAAAGCATCTCAGAAATTTCTCTTTTGAACTGTCAGCCTCCCAAATTTCCCCCCCTTTCCCCCAATTTGGCAGCGTGTTATCCAGCACTTTGCCTCCTTTCTGTCAGAGGAGGTAACCACAAGCACAGGTGCTGGAATTTTCCAGCGAAATGAAATTTTCCAAACATTGCCGTTTGCAAATCCCACACGGCAAAGGTTACGGATTCCCCGGACGCCGCGGCGGGGCTGGCGGGCGCGGGGGCTTATGTCGTCAGTCACGATCTGTGACGTTCATCGTGCCCTCTGCTTGCCCGGCACGCGGGAAGCCGGATCCTTGAAAAAGGTCAGGAAGACACGCAGAGCTTGGAACGGGGGGCTTTAGCCCTTTTACGTTTGTTTTACTTGGATTTCGATGATATCAGTGAATGAAAGCACAGCAGAAGAGGCTCTTCACAAGGATCGGTGGCGAACCCGATTGGTGCCACGGTCCCTGGGGGAGGGGGCGCTAGGACGCCGGCTCCCCAGGTGTGCACGCGCTTGTTTCCGTTCTAGCTGACATCACAGCGAGGCAACCCTAGTGGGACCCCGTACAGTAGCGCGCTCTGCTAACTCATGCCTTAAATAGGTTGCCAGGGCAACCTCACAGGCTGACCCGCACGCGCGCCGCCCACGCCGACAGTCGGCTGCTTTTTTTTTAGCCTCTTTTATTTTAGCCGCGTGTGGGGAGGTGCCTGTGAGCGAGAGAGGGAGCGGGCTTGCGGATGGAGCTGGAAGGATTCAGGCGAGGGCGGCTATCTTGACGTGCCACCGGTGTAGAGCGAATGGGATCCAGTCGTTTCCGCACAAGCCTTCGCAGGGCGGAGGACATAAAGGTGGTGTCAGCTGTGACATTAGATTTCTTTATTGAAAGCATCACTGCCTCTTTGTCTGATCATTAAGTCCTTTAAGAATGACTGGTTTACAGGGGATAAAGTGTTTATGCAGAAGAATAGCATGTTAACGCGAGCGACTATAGTTAAATCCTTCCCGTCTGGCCTTTATGCTGATAAAAGCCATTTAAGTGCAGGCACCGTCAGGACACCACGGCACTTTCCCGACGAATGAGACATGATTTATTTTTTTAAAAAGAGGAGAGAGTCATATTTATACAGCAGGAATATGAAGCTACGGACTCTTGGGAGGTCGAGGACCCACGCGGTCGCACTCCGTTTGTGCGGCTTGTGTCTGCAGATCGTAACGGCGACGCAATTCCCGCCGCTGACGAAACGGGCATCACGGCCCCCGAGCGGGGGCTGGCGGCCCACGTCAGGAGCTGGTGCAGTCAGCCAGCAGAGGAACAGGTGTACCTCTAATGTGGACGTGCGGTCACCGCAGACACACTTCAGGCAGTACATAACGACCGCCTTCAGCTGAACTGCGTCTAACTGCCTTCGTAATTGCTCCTCTGCTTCTCCATTAATCATCATCTGCCGAGGCTGTCATGCAGGTTCCGGCCTTGCAGGGAGCGGGGGACCTCTGGGGAAGAAAAAGCCCACCGTTTCAGGTGATGCTAACGATAACGCTAATACTTACGATAATGCCAACCCTATCAATAACGCTAAAACAGGAGAGAGAGAGTGTGAGAAGAGATTAGACTGGTCTGGGACAAATATTACATATTTAATATGTTTATAGAAGTGACTACGTTTTCACGCTCGTAGTCGATTTACGTATACTAGAACACCGTGAACGCTGTGCGGGCGGGCATGCATGCCTCCGCGTGCGTGCGTGACCACGCACCACGTGGGAGCCAGCCGGATCCTTTGCGCCCGCTTCTGGCTGCTGATGAATTAATGCTGATGATAGCTTTAATCTGAATGAATGTGGAGCTCGGCATGGCCGGATCCGAACCTCATTGAAATTCCACTCGGATCGCTGTACTGCGCCACGCTCGCGTTCATTTGCCCACGCTGCGGCGCTGACCTTTAGTCCCATAGCGACACACCTCAGGATCTCCACCAATGACCACCTTGTTTTCCTGCTCTTACGTCCTGCCGACTTGCTATAACTGGACCTTTGAGCGACTTATCAAAAAACACGTCAGGTGGGGGGGATCGGACGGTCCCGGTCCCGGCCAGTGTGTGGAGACAATAGGTGAGAAAGTACCGCAGAAAGAGACGTGAGCGACGTGATGCTGTTGTAAAAGGGAGGCAAATGGGAAAGAAAGAAAGAAACGGGGAGCGAGAGAGAAAGACTTGGCATATAAGCAGAAACGCCATCACGACCGTCATAGTTCTCATGAAGCATTCCTGGAGGTGCGATGAACATTGAGGAAACAGGGGCCTTACGGAAAATGACGCTTATGCACAGTTGCGGATAGGGGGAACGGCGCTAAAATCTTCAATGTGCGTACAATGCGCTCTTTGTTCTGGGAAAACGAATGAAGTCTTCTGAATATGACAAAAGGAATATACGCGAGACTGGAGGTAATAAACAAAGCGTACTCCCCACATTCTGCCTATAAACCCCACCTTCAAAAGCACGCCCACGCAGTACTGTTTTACAGGTGCAAACACTACGACGGCAAGAATAGAAAAAAAACAAGAAAAAATGAAAAAAAAAAGCGGCAAAGCTTCCAATAGAACCGAAGAGAAAAGAGGCAAAATGAGATGAGGGATTATGAGACTCCAAAAATAAATTAGTCATTGGGAGAGGGAGAGAAAAAAAATGTTCCGGAGCTTAAAATAGCCAGCCAAACAAAGGCATGAATAAGCGAGAATGAACATTGTGTTTTTTTTTCCAGAAGGAGCCCCTTTCTTCTCTGGCTCTCGCGCCGCTTCCCCCGTGTTGCTAGGCGACGGCATTCGCTCACGTCCGAGTGCCGAAGGTGCTTGACACCCGCGAGAGCCCGAGCGAGGAAGCGCGAGGCAGCCGCGCCGCGTCCCGGCGTTCATTTGAATTTTAAAGCAGCGCGGAGACGAATCCGCCTCCCAATTTAGCTGGCATCAAGGTAATGAGGACATCTGATTTCCTTTCTTCCTTCAAAATATCTTTTTAAATGGACCATGAGCTCATTCTCCAAAAAGACAGCTGTGTGTGTGTGTGTTTTTTTTTCAAATCCTCACTACGGCCACGTATTGATTTTGCCGGTTACCAATATAAACAAAAAGCTCCGGCATCGTTATGCAGTCGCCCTCCCCCGTTATATAATTAACCGTTCATTTCAACGCCACATCAAAAGATGTTTGGTGTCTGGGCTCCGCTCATTGTCTGAGAAATTAACATTTTTTTGCATTATTTATAGGCTATCCGCAGACGTATTGTTTAAGGATGGATATGCTGTTCAGAGGAAATAGTTATCAAAACGCTTGTCAGTGTTTGTGGATGTTGATTCATATTCAGTTTATGCGGAACCCATCCACATCACATCCTTTTGGACACACTGTTGAGATGATGGGGACCCAACATGTCCCTGATACGTTTTCAGTGAGGTCACTCTTCTGGAAAGATTCTGGCACCTGCCTCATTATCCATACACATACCTTGTCTGTTGCTTCACCTATGACCCGAGCGATAAGGGCTCATTTACGGTGGGATGCATTAACACGTCGTTGGTGGGAAATTCCTACACGGTCAACAGTACGGAGAAAAGGTTAACCAGAGGGGGTTGTGAGACTGATCGCTTTAGGCAAACGCTTCTCTGCAAGTTGATCAGGCGTTCCATATACACTCCTGAGCGTCTCTGCAGCCTCTTTCCACCGTAAAGGCACACAGGCTGATTAATGAACAGCAACTATTCGTCGGTGAGATATGACTGGCTGATTAATGAACAGTGACTATTCATTTGTGAGATATGATTGGCTTATCAATGAACAGTGACTATTCATTCCTGAGATATGGTTTGTCTGCTTTAAATGTCTAATTCAGTATGACTGAAATATCCTGTTAGAGAGACTACGCAGGTAGGAAGAGCTCCCTCTGATATTCATTGTGTGAGCATGTACCTCTATATCCACCCCATCTCCCCCACAAGAAAGTTCTGGTTTTGGCCTTATTTAAACAACGGCACACCACACTCCAGCAGGCAAAGCATTATAGGGCCGGGGTCAAAGGTCAGGCCTTAAGGAAAACTGCCTTCCACTTCTCAGCTGATAGGTGGGGGAGGGCTGTTTTGTAGGGGGGGGGGCAACACACAAACTGGGATGGTTGGAAGTCTGCTTCCTGCTGGAAAAAGAAGTCAAGGTGATTTGCACAAATGTGACAAAAGCTGGGAATGGGTGTCTGTGTGACTGTGTGACTCCCAGAGCCATGATGTGTGTTGGGCATGGTGATCATTCCATCCCTTCAGTTATTAAAAATCCATCCTTACGTAGGGCAGCAGGGAGGAAGCTATCTGTCATGGAGGTGTGTCAGGGAATCTTAAGCTCCCCTCCAAGACTAACGCACTACAGAGGACAGTGGGCTCACTGCCACAGCCTCCCCCAAAACAAAGAGCACAGGTAATCAAAGGTGACGGCAGGTATCCTATCAGAACCAACCATAGCGACACGGTTCCAGGACATTCATGGGTGGGTGGGGGGGGGGCAGATAGCCACTGGGCTGGAAAAGCCATTTCGTGCTTTTGAAAGAAAACAGAGAGCAAGGGACCCTCTGGTATCCTGCCCCAGGACAGGAGCTCATATACAAGTCCATGTGTTTGTGTGTGTGTGCGCGGGGGGAGGGGGTCATGAATCAGGCATGTGAGATGTGCTGCCTGTGGGGGAGGGGCAGGTCTGTGCTGGAGCAGAAGCTGACGTCGTATCATGCTACACAGAATAAGGCAAAATATGAAACGAAAGAAATATGAAAATATACAGGAAAAAAAACATTTTTCCATTAAAAAATCAATATCTATTTTTACTTAGCTGATGCCTTCATCCAAACTGCAATGAATAACAAGGTCGCTCCCCGCCCCCCCTGCCCGGCCCTCCTGGGAGCTGATCCAATGGCCCACTGAGCCCTCCCTCCCCCAAATCTTGTTTTACTCTGTCTGTGTGCAAGTCTTGTAAGTGGAATGTGCTGGAAAAAGAGTGAGGAAAGGCTTCACTTGGCCAAGCTGCAGAGAGGATCCGTTGCGAGTCTGTCTGCCTTAACGAGTAGGTCTGGGTCTTTCTCAAGCTCCTGTTTCTGGGGGTGGGGGGGGGGGGGCTTCAGCCCTTCAGGGGGCCTGAGGGCACAGGGCAGAGGAAGACCCCGCCGGAAGGTGACCTTTGCACGTTTGTCATTTTTTAATTTTAGCCCTTCTAGGACACTTTACATAACAGTGGGCTCAATCCTGGTGGGGAATCCTATTCTTATTATTGTGGGGACCATCCATTCATTTCTATGGGCAACATCCTAATCCAAACCATGACAACCATAACCCCTACCCAGCCCTAACCTTATCCATAAGTAACCAAACAAAATACATGACTTTAGGCATTTTTAGGTTTTTGGTTGCTGTCATGGATTTTTATAAATTTGAGGTTTATATTGTGGGAACTGAAAAAATGTCCCCGCAAGCTAAAAAGTAAGAGGTGTTACCACACTGTAGTAAATACAAACCCTCATACACACACAGACGCGCACACACACTCTGCGTCCTCCAGATACACCTCCTTCTTTCGAGGAGATCAAAGCGTAACAGAAAGGAGAACAGAAATTGACAGCGCAGGGTTTGTGGCACTTATCCCAGGAGGCCCCCGGCTTGTAAAGGAAACTTCTGGAACAGATGCCTAGAAACTTGAACAAAATCTAGATAAAAAAATATATAACGAATAAAGGACATCGAATGTATGACTGAATGCCAAAAATACTCTTACATGGGTAATGAATAATATATGAATAATACAATTTTTAGTGAGATGTGCTGAAATTTCATTTAATTTGACAATAATATAAGCATATATACCACATGCCTTGTGCCCTGTTTCAAATACAAACTCTGGTTAATGTTTTAATGTTTGTTTGTCTTTGGTGATGTCATTTCCTGTTGTTTATTGTTATTTATCATTGGCTGCTGTACCTACTGTCTGGTTTTTATGTGGCACTATGGTCTGCGAAAAGTACATAAGTAAGAATTTCATTGTATGATAGAGTCCCAGAGCCATCAAACCCCTTGTCATATAAGCAACTGCACTAATTTGACTCTTTCCAGATGCCATTTAGCTGCGGTGTCTTGGTAACCGAGGAGCCTAAGGAGATCCTTGTTATGTTTATTATGTTGCTGATTTTTCCGTTTGGGGAACAATGGTCTCAACATCATTTCTACCATTTGGTTAAATCTACTTCTGCGTTGACATACGTGTTCATAGGTGTGTCACTGAGCTGCCGCGTATCTCAAATGATATATTACGCATTTATAACAATCTAGACATCCACTTCTATTTAATGTATGCAGGAGCAATGTATGCAGAATCAACACATTCAATTTAGTTATGGTGAACCAACCAATGGGAGACAAAATCTAGTCCTTCATCCCTGATCTTTCTCCAACTCTAAGTGTGACCTTTGCATGATAATACACACAAGAAAATGACATACTAATAATCAAAGTGATTATCTCCTATATATTCGCATATGTAAATTACTAGATGCCATTTCAAAA
This sequence comes from Mormyrus iriodes, assembly GCA_011763525.2. NCBI lineage: Eukaryota > Metazoa > Chordata > Actinopteri > Osteoglossiformes > Mormyridae > Mormyrus > Mormyrus iriodes. The sequence goes on along the minus strand of JAAGVU020000235.1, from coordinate 1,138 downwards.
GGCTGTGCTCAAATTTAAATAGCCCATGGAAATGGTAAGAAGTGTCTTCATTTCCATAGGCTATTTGTGACCTTGTGTGCTGACAAGGTCAAGAGTGTGTGCAGGTTTTTTTTTTTTTAATGAACCCCACAACGCTTATCTTTTGACAGAATAAGACGAGCTCAGCCTATGGAAAGACCAGGCGAAAACAAGCTTATTTAGCATTATTCGTGAATACGTTTTTAATAACCAGACAAGACCCATGCTCGAGAGGGTCTGCCTGATTCTGGATTCACTAAAGTAGGGTTTCCCAGCCCTCTGATGTCTGCGGACCGGTTGACGTCGTACAAAAACTTCATGGGAGGGGGGGGCGGAGGTTGGGCTTAAAATTTGCCAAGTGGGGGTACACAGCTTGTATGGAAATAAATGCAGGACAAATCTCGTGTCTCGTGGATCAATATGGGACACAGCATTTTATTTTTCAGTACGGAGCAACACCATTATATATGGGACAGGTGCATGGGCGTAAATTATAGAGGGGGGTTGTAACTCCCCTGATAAGCAAAACCAGCCAACGCAACTCCCTTAAATATGTGGAGACCATAGCCCCCCAAAGTTATGCCTTTGGACAGGTGGCAACTTTACCCGCATCATTCCGGCCTTAACAGGGAATCCCTACCAGCGTCACTGGCTACACATATCTTTTTGTATCACTGACTTGAAAACCGAGTTAGAAATGGTTTAAGATTAAGCAAGTTAAAGTCAAAAAGAGAACCGCTAAATTTCTTTAAAATTAGCCAGTGTCTATAAAGTCACGCTTTCATCAGCCTAGTAGGTATGCGGCATTTTTGTGATGATGCACCCCCCGCTCCCCCCAGAAAGTTGGTGCGTGACTCCCATGGAGGAAGTGAGTGAGTGGTGCGGACTGTCAGCTGCTCAGACACATTGAGACTGTTTACGCCCGTGCCGTTATGGGAGAGGCGAACAGATTTTCGCGTGAATAATTAATCGGCCGGCTACCATACCAGTAAACTCTCCACATTTATTTTTGGTGATTTATATATATATATATATATATATATATATATATATCTATATATATATATATAAAAATTTACCAAGAATCTCTATCGTATTATGATTTACGGTGTTAATTAAC
>JAAGVU020000234.1:0-16578 GCA_011763525.2 Mormyrus iriodes | reverse complement strand
AAATTAGCATTAGAACTGAGAGTTTTTTAATGTCTCTCGTCCTTAAAGCTGCTAAATACGCATCTTATTTAAGCCATCAAGTTGTCTGCCTGCTACATTTAGAATCTTCATTTGAATAAGTGTTTGTGAAAATATTAAGGCTAAAATCTGGGCTTATTCTGTGTACACTGACGATAGCAGTGTGCGCGTTTGTGCACGTTGGATGACTTGGGACCAGTGCCATCATCGTAAGCTAAAACTAACATGAAAACGGCCACTAAGTAAAAAAAAAAAATTTGTGAACTGAAATTAAAACTGAAAACCATATTTACAAAAAGTGTTAACTTTGTCATAACCATGCAAATGTGCCTAAAATGAATGCATCTGCCCTGTTAAACACAAATTACAGCTAATACGTACTTGCATACCGGTTATGTCAATCCCTGGTAATAAATCGGAATTCTGCTTTTAGTTGTAGCCTCACGCCTCATCTGAATGATTACTGCCAACCAGGCCATGGGTTTCTTTTTCTGAACTTTTTATATGCAGGCACTTGCAATCAGAAAGGACAGGGTGTGCGGATAAATCTACGATAGTGAAAGAAATTGGGTCCCAACCCTGCCCACGCCGCACCTAAATGGGTTTAACACTGCAAATTTGTGTGTCAAAGTTCATCTAAATTAACTTGAAGTGAAAACGCTCTGCAAATCTAGCAAATATTCTTCTGGTCACGTTGAGCAGCTAGAATGGAATTGAATAAGAGGGTCTCTAGTGTGAATGTACCTTAAGACTCCTGTGTCTGAAAAATTGCTGGTTTGATTCCACTCCCAGTAGATCGATCATGCCACCATTAGGGCCTTGAGGGGCAGACCGTGGATAATTGTTGAACGTTGTTGGTTGTGAAATACTTCAACGTACTTAGACATCAGAGCAAAGACAATTTTGCACTTGTGCAATAGCTCCTTAATTCACTTAGACTCAAGACTGGACCTGAGTAACTGTCAACCAGCTGTGCAATTGTTGCTGTCTGCCTGTCATCCCATCTCCTCCAGGCTCCGGAGCCCCTCAGCTCCCTGAAGTCCATGGCAGAGCGTGCAGCTTTGACATCGGGACTGGATGGGGAGGTGCCCACCCTGCATCTTACAGACCGAGGTAAGTGCCGACAGTGGGCTGTTAGAATGGTATGGGCTGTTAGACATCATGTTAGAATGGTATTGTAGGGAACTGGAGTGAAATGAAGAGTTATTCTTAAATGTCCTATCATACCTACCTTCCCCATTCTTGATAGATATCTTCCCTGGTTCTACCACCTCGTCTGGCCCCCCTGCAGCCCCCCAGCCTTCTTTGTCTGAGGTCAGCATCCCTCCCTCGTTGGGTGTGTGTCCTCTGGGGCCCGTGCCCCTGTCCAAAGACCAGCTGTACCAACAAGCCATGCAGGAGTCTGCCTGGGCTCACATGCCTCACCCATCTGACTCAGAGAGGATCAGGTATTGTGGCTCCACAGATTCTCTTTGCCTCTGTCTGTTTTGTCACATTTAAATCTTCAGCCTTCCTTTTTTGAGCTTTTGGCTTCTGTCTGGCTTTGGTTTTGTCTTCATGTGTTTTGATGGAAGTTCTTCTTGTTTCCCTTCCACCAGGCAGTACCTAATGAGGAATCCAAGTCCCACCTTGCCTTTCCACCACCAGGTGCCCCCTCCACATTCAGACTCTGTGGAGTTCTACCAGAGGCTCTCCACTGAGACGCTGTTTTTCATATTCTACTACCTTGAGGTAACTGTCTATGTGTCCGTGTCCAGAGAGCATGTGGGTATGTGCTTGTGGGAGCTGTGGCTATAATGACAGTCGTCACATTTCACCCTCCTTTAGGGAACCAAGGCCCAGTATCTTGCAGCCAAAGCACTGAAGAAGCAGTCATGGCGATTCCATACGAAGTATATGATGTGGTTCCAGAGGCATGAGGAACCGAAGACCATCACAGATGAGTTTGAACAGGTACACGTGATGATCATGAGGGTTACAGATTAAAGCAGACCTGCTGCTTTTAGTTCCCATTCACAGGTCCTTTGGTATGATATGAAAATTTTGCCCATCCTCTGAGTCCATTAAATTTATAATTACATTCCTAAGTGGTAAATTTTTGCGTGAGGTGCAGACTTATTATTCTGCTTGTTTACTCTTGCGTTTCTCTAGTGTTTGAGTTGCAGTTGGAATAACTCTGTTTGTTTTAGGGGACGTACATCTACTTTGACTATGAGAAATGGGGCCAAAGAAAGAAAGAAGGGTTCACATTTGAGTATCGGTACCTTGAAGACCGGGATCTACAGTGAGAGACTAATGTTGGAAAAGGGTTTGATACTGTTGACATTCCTGGACTGAGCTGAATACAGCAAGAGGAGACAGGTGCTGAATGGACTTTAAGGCTTCATAAGAATGCATCTGAACCTTCTTCCTGGCCCTGTGGCCCCCTCACCACCACATACCCACCATGTGAAAGCATTTGAACCTCCTTCCTAGTTCTGTGCCCTCATCCTCTCACAACCTCAATCATTAGTTTGAAGCTCTTCGGGACCTAAATGAGCTAGAGGTCTGTATTGGCAATGAGTGTCTCTCTGTATTTTGGTGTAGCTCGCAGCTCCATTGAGAACCAAAGATCATTGGGCATCGCTTCCATTTGGAAGTGTGGCAGTCAATAAAAGTATCAGGAGAAAAGTCAAGACTACTGTGGAGACGTCCAGGACCATGACATTTCACAGCATTTTTTTCCGTTTTCAGCTTTCAAAGATGCAGCCTAGAAGCAAGTTTGCCTAGATTAGCACTCTTGCCAAAAGAACATTTGTAGAGCTGCTGTATCACAAGCCCGTAAGACATCCCACATCTCTGTCAATCCTGCACAGAGCCAACTACTATGCAACAAAGCCCAGCTCCATCGCTGTTACCAAATCTAAACTATGGGGGTTACTGTGAAATTTGAGCAGTGTTGAGGCTTAAGTGAGACCGGATTCTGCTAAGCTCAGGAGTTGAACTGACAGCGTTTCCCATTTTGGCAAGTTTAAAACTGCATTTTGAGTGGTACATTCAGAGTAGCACTTCAATAAGACACTAATATCAGGGCCCCTGATGAATTAACGCTTGGACTTTTACCCCCCCCCCCAAAAAAAAAAGTTGGTATTGGCCAAGTTTTTAATATGAATACTTCCTGGCTTCTGGCTTTGCAGGATGCAAAATTTGGTAAACGCTTATTCTGTCTGAGGTCGTTTATTGTTCCTTGGCTGTTTAGTCATGCTTTAATATTTTTTTTAATGTGGGAGTGCAATCTTGAATGAGACTTATCTGGAGCTTTTTATCACAAGCAACTGAAGTATTACATTATCTGAGGGACAGAGCAGATTCAAAACCCACAATTTATGCCCCATAAATTAAATGCCCAGTTTCATTGCTATGTTTACTTTTGGTGAGAGAAGGGAATTGAAGAATACAGAGATGAAATGTGAAATTCTCTCAGTGTTGTATAGACTTTACATGCTTATTTGTTGTCATCTAGACAGCATGGTAATTAACACTTCAAGTGAAGCTGAAATATCCATGAAAAGAATTGTAAAATATTAATAAAATTACTTTTCAGAGTTGTCGTCTGCACAGGGTATGCCTTATTACATTATACTTGATTTAATTTGCAGCGTTCTGGTTTTATTTGCAAGAAATGCTTATACATTAAAAATGAGTCTGGGCTTAGTGGGGCATGTGCACAGTGGCAGCCTTTTAGCTGTCAGTCTCCACTTTACTATGCTAAAGGGGTTTTTGTAATAGTTTTTATGCTGTTAAATCAGTTACTACATAGGTTTTTGCTATACATCTAAACATATTTCACTTGTAAAAGGCTGTGACTTAACCCTGTGTTATTTTTGGGGTTAAGTTACCCCAGCCCATTTTCAAAATGAGGTTAAATTCTAGAATCTATAGAACGGAAGAAGTAAAATACACAAGGGTTAAAATGTTACTTGCTTCAATTACATTCAATTTAATTTTGATTTCAATTAATTTCAATTTAATCATTTTCATTTTTAATTTGTATAGTGCATTATCACACCATTAACCTATTAATGAACACAATGTCACCAAAATGTAATCTTCCAGAACATGACAAAATGCTAACGAACAGTCTTAGTGTTTTACCTCATCTCTCACTGAGACCGATAGAATTACTCCCATAAAATATATTTTAAATGTCTATACCCAAATGGTTATCAATTATCAATTATATCAGTGTCAACTCATGCTACATAAACACCAATGCAAAACAGGAAATGCAAAAAAACTTAGCATTATATAGCACAGAAAATGACTTGACCTTATAATACATTAGGAAGTATAGTACAAAAAATTTGCACCACCACCTGACTGACTATCATTTGCTCTGATCTGTGGTCACAGAAGTTCATCCACCTCATATCTGATATAAGTTGCTGTCCAACAAGGCAAATATTTGGCATGATTTCATTGGTGGTACTTTTTGAGGTATGGAGACTGGGCTGTGGCAGATCCTTATAGATGGGTACACCTTATTGCGCTGGTCACTCTGATAGCTGCCATACTCAGGGAGCAGCTGTTGCTGTGGCTGGATGCTGGTTCCAGTGTCCTGAGCTGCATCGTTGTTCTTAGTGCTTCAATACCGGTGGTGTGATGAAGGAGATTGATCATGTCTTTGTGGGCAGACACTGGTGGCTCTGACAGAACTGGAGGGTCTATAAAAGTGCCCAATATTTGAATTCTGACCACAGACTTGTTGCCACTTTGAAGATTTCAGCTTAGTTAAAGTCGGCTACTACCTACTAGAAATATGATGCTAGACCTGGCCAGAATCCAAGATCAGGCCGTTTCTAATGAGTTTGTATACAGTTTGTGTGAGGAACTTTAAGATTTGGGTGCGACTGCTGATTTTAATATGATGTGGGAGACCTTCCGTGGTAACACTGAGGGTTTTTTAGGGGTGTGTTGGTGTTGCCAGTGTTCCCAGAAGGAGGTGCTTCATCTCACGGGGCACCCTGGATATTATCGAGAGGAGTCACAGCGCATGGCTTGATGGCAGCTCTGGTCTGTCTCAGGAACTGAGAAGGATGGCTGTGAGAGCTCAGAGAGCAGATAAGGAGGTATTTGTTACAGGAATCTGTGAGCAAGTGACACAGGATCTGTGGTCTAGCAACCCACAACCTGCTTACAGAGGGATCGAAGCATTACGTACATCTGAGTCTGTTCCTCGGAGAGTCACAGTCAGGGTGGAACGATCCATGAGGATGACACTGCAGTTGTGACCTGGTGGGGCGGCTACTTTGAGCAGTTGTTTAAAGCTGATCCTCTGACTAGGACACTGGACATCTCTGGGTTCATGGTTCTTGAGGCTGATTCTCCAATTAATTGTGAACCACCCAGTCTCACTCAGATTGCACGGGTGGTGAACCAACTGTGAGTGGGGAAGGCTGCAGGGATCTGTGGTATCCAGGGTGAATTTCTCCAGGTTGGTGGTAAGGCTGTCCTCCTGGCATTGCAAGCAGTCTTTGCTTCCATTTGGGAGACAGACTTCGTCCTAACTGTCTGGAAAGGGAAGGGTGATCACCTGGATTGTGGTAATTACAGGGGGATAGCACTGCTCACAGTGTTGGGCAAGGTCCTTGCTAGGGTCATCCTCAACAGGATCTGTGATCATTTATTCGCCTACTAGCAACTGGAGCAGTCTGGTTTTTTGCCTAAGAAGTCTACCATCGGCTACATCCTGGCATTGAGAGTTATTATTGAGTGCAAATGCAAATATTGGCAGGGTTTTTTTGTGGCCTTTGTCAATTTTCGTAAAGTGTTAATCTGTGCTGCCCTATGGGACATCTTGAGACTTTGCAGGATTCCCCCCAAAGTTGCTGGACGTCATGGCTGGCCTATACACTGGTACTGTGAATGCCATGTAGAGTGGAGGCAGAATCTCTGCATTCTTCCAAGTGGATTTTGGTGTTCCTCCAGGGATGTGTTCTTGTTCCTATGCTGTTCAGTACTTGCATGGACTAGGTGTTTGGCTGGTTCATGGGGTCCAGCGGCTGAGGGGAATCTGTTGGTAAGGAATGCTGTACCGATTTTCAGTTCAATTCAAGTCTACTCAACTAAACTCAACTCAATTTTATTTGTATAGTGCATTTTCACATTATCTCAAAGAAGATGAAAAAGAGTTCAAGGTATTTACTTGGCCTCTAAATTCCCCAGATCTCAATCTGCATCTGGGGGATGTGCTGGGCAAACTAGTCTGATACGTGGAGGCCGCACCTCGCAAATGACAGAACTTAAAGGATCTGCTGCTAACGTCTTGGTGCCAGATACCACAGGACAGCTTCAAAGGGTTTGTGGAGTCCATGCCTTGACAGGTCAGAGCTGTTTTGGTGGCATGAGGGGGGTCAATACAATATTAGGCTGGTGGTTTTAATATTATGGCTGATCAGTGTATATGACACAGATAACAATGGTCTGGCATTGTTGCAGTGTAAAGAAAGTATAGCCAGTGAGTTATGTAATTACTTGTAAACTCTTGTGTAAATCACTCAGATGTTCACTGCACATGCAATTTGTCAAACCAATAATCTACAGTCCGTACTTATCAAGATAAGAACATGAAAACTGAATTGATGGTAAAATTTCTGTGACTGAGTAATTTTTGGTGAATCTGTTATTTAGTGTTAAAGAGTTAGGGTAATGTGAAAAGAAGTACTTCACATTAAGTAGTATGCTGAACTTTCTTTCCCCCGACAAGAATTTCCTCAAGACGTATAGTCTTAGCCTAACCATTTATCCATAACTTGGCAAAGATTTATACAAATTTTCCTGATCTTGGGGATTGTTTATTAGCAACAGATATCACATTTCTGCTTTCACTGCCCCGTTCAGGGACATTAGCTGTAATATTCCTAGATGGAAATGCAACTCTGGCGCTGTACTTCGCATCATTGTCCTGATGAAAGATGAATTAGATCTAGAAAGTCTGCTTTTTGGAAGCTTTGTGGAATCTGGTTATAAGAAACAGACTCCTAACATTATGTTGGTCCCCTCCGTGATCGTCTTATAATCGTCAGCATGGATGATGCTGTCTGGGTGATGCTCAGTATGCAGTATTTAGCAAAGGACTGGCATTTCTGCCAACATTAGCCAATTAGTTTCATCTGGCCACTCAGCACCATGTGCTATATGTTTGCAGTGGCTTTTTGAGTCTCAAAGTGGGATTGCTGTATGCTTCATTCATCCATCCATACATACATCTACTAGTAAAGGATTCCTTCTTTCCAACCTTGTGTGTTCCTGTATACATGTTTTTTTCGCAGTGTCATTCCTCACAATTTTTGCTCTGAGGTTATTAGAGAAGGAGGAGCCTTGTCAAGGCAGTGTCTGGGTGACTCTGTACCTTAAAATATTAACAACACATGATTGAGGCACAGCCCCAAACATCGCAAATCCAGTTCAAGACATGACACTGAGTGTGGCCCCATCAAATTACAAAGTACAGATATGAAGGCATATTTATTGCTTACAATTTGTGTATATAACAAATATTAATAATAGTTCATTGAAAATGCCTGAACTGCAAGTTTTAATGAAATATCCTGTTATGTATGCAAGAATCCAAATGCTTTTGAGGTCAACATACTGTATATATATATGATTAAGCTAACTGTCTAAAAGCCACTACTTTCCAGTTTGGTCACTTACATAGAAACCAAATACCCAAAGTCTTTCAGGCCATTTCATACAGCTGAGAGCTCTCTGCTTATAGATTAGTGCTGCTTATTGATATATTTCAGTTAGATGTTCCAGAAGTATGCACATTTATCAGCATGGTGCGCTGCATCAGAGACTCACAGCTCACATTCGCAGGAGCACAGATCTCATTCGCTGTTTTTCATTAGTTAAATGTTACATGTGTCTTGACATTTACGTTTTTGTTTATCAGACGCTTTTATCTATAGTGACTTTTTCATTGTTTGTTTGTTTATGAATGTAGGATCAGATAATCCCTGGAGCAATTGGGGTTAAGGGTTTTGTTCAAGTTTCCTCCTGGTTGTGCTCGCAGGATCCCCCCCAAAGTTGCTGGATGTCATGGCTGGCCTATACAGGGGCCAATAGGTGGGAATGTGTGAGTGAATGGTGTGTGTGTGTGTGCCCTGTGATAGGTTGGTGCCCCATCCTGGGTTGTTCCCTGCCTTGCGCCCACTTCTGGGATGGGCTCTGGACCCCAAGCAACCCTGCATAGGATGAGCGGGTATAGAAAATGGATGGATGAATTTTGATCTAGGGCCCATCATTCTGCTGAACTTGGGATTTCAACTGGCGATCGCAAGCACAGCAACCTGGACCAGTGAGACACAGATCCCATGGATTTGGCCACCAGTAATTCATCTTAAAGCTGCTGTGCTATCCAGCTAATATCACACATTTAACGTTTATTGTACGACAAAAAAGCATAATTGTCACAATGTTACATCCTATGCAGTGCATACTGAGAACAATTGAAGAAGTAAAAGAGGAATGAACAGAATGCATTTATCCTGCAACCACTTTTGCACTGTGTCTTAAATGTATAGGTCTTTCATTATTTTGGTCTCACATTAAAAGTATTTTGTCTAGTGCTGCTGAGCATAGCTGTGTACGCAGAGCGTCCTAATTGCCAGTATTGTCTGCCATATACCGAAACAGCAGTACTGTACATTACCTGGTCAGCCAATAGGAACAAAGGTTCATAATAATTAAAAAAATATATATGAAAAGTACTCAGGTCATGTTCCACTTATTTTTAAGTATAAGCTATCCCATTAAAAATATCATAATAGGAGTCAGGTAAAGTAGGACACCCAGTTAACTAGGACAGTGTTAATGGGACAGTTGCAACAAACTGAATCTGTTTCTGACAACTTTTTTTAAACCTAAACATCAGTCTACTGCGTTGACAATTATAATTAAGGTAATTTGGTGCATCAGTAGTTACTTTACATTAAATGTAGTTAAAAAATAAAACTTCACCTGTAAACCACTTAATGCTGTAAGAATGTTTAGCATGACTCAGTCTCTATGAAGGTGTGCTTCCACCTGCTTATCCTGGTGAGGGCCATGGACCGGTGCTTTGTAGGGCACTTACACTCCATGTGCAATTCAGAGACGTCAATTAGTTTGACTGCATGTCTTAGGACTGCGAGACAAACCCAAGGTACCCAGAGGAACCCTGAATTGCACGGGGAGACTGCGCAATTTCCACACACACAGAGCGGAGGTATGATTCACACCCCCAGCCCTGCAGGTTTGGGGCAATCCACTGAGCCACCTTCCTTCAAAACTCTATAATTTTTCAGATTCTTTTTCATGCTATAGTTCATTTGTAGCGCAAGCATCAAAATTCCAGTCTCATACTCTGTTTCTCAAACAAATCATAACAACATTTATTTCTCACTCTCCATAAAGTATCCAATATGGACTGAAAAATGTAAAAAAAAAATACAAGAAACATTTTTTTCACAACAGTTATTCATAACCTGAACAGTCACCATCATCATACAACGTATCCAGGACAGATCATATGCAGATCTGGGGGGTGGCAAGGGGTGGCTATGGTCACCCTAGACTGAAACCTGGCCGCCCCCATCATATTTGCATTTTGGTTAAATCGGTTTCTCTGTGTCCCTGATGAGATACTGATAAATACTGAACTCACAGTCCTGCTGAGCTAAACATGTGCTCTCAGAACAGCAGTAATACAGAAGCTTGGGAATCTTCTGCTTAGTTTAAGCTTGTTACGTTAACTGCAAGAAACTGATATATTAAATATGTATTTGATTGTTACACCATGGCCTGAATCATAAACAATACGGTGTTACAGTGTTTAGGTACCTTAAATATTCCTTTATTTTCCTTATATTCTTATTTAGATTTATGTGCCACCCCCAAAATGACCTCTGGTGTCACCCTGGACCCCCCACTGAAAAATTTCTGGCTCCGCCACTGGCACAGGTGCATAACATACTGCTGTGATTAAAGTCAAATGCACATTTTAGTTGCCTGAAAATGATTTTTAATAGGTTGATAATGTGCCAACTGACTTTCACTCTACATGAAGCACAACCAGAAAGCCTCTAGATGGTTTGGGCTATTAGTCATTAGCAGTGCAACATGGTAGAAGCTATACATTAGTATAGATAAATTAAATTACTTCTACTGGGTGTGGTGTAATAATTTATAAGTATATATTGTTCATGGAATTACAAAATAAGTGGAGTTTTATATATATATATATATATATATAATGGAGATATTTCTTATATATTTTATTCTCCGTCGCTTCAAAATGGGGAGGACAAGAAAGGAAATCCATCAAAGTATTTATTTTTGTTTCATAAAACCCTGATGCAGCTGCAAGTCAGTATATCATTAGGGGAGAAGTGAACCGGAGCTGCCGAGAATAGGGGCAGTGGAGGTGAGATAAACATGCAGCAGCGAATGTGTGGGGTGAGCCAGCTGAGAGGATGGCAGTCTGGAGTACTTTAAAGTGGTGGGGAAGAGAAGGATTGGAAAAGCCCCAATTTCTGCTTGTGGGCAAGTGTTAATTTGGCTAAAACGGGTTGGAGGAGTATAATGGTCACAAGCGAGTGTCTATAGAAATAGGATACTTAAAGACTATATAAACTGGGATTAATGAATTCCCACAGGCATTTTTAATAGCTGCAAAGAAAAGAGTGATTTATGAAACTCAATGCAGTTAGACGAATCTAAGCACTAAAGATTGTCAGCACCTGTTTTCGCTATTCAGCTTGGATCATCAACGCTGTCTCTATCAATGTCTGCCAGGAGCCAGGGGATAGATGACCAGCTATCCTCTGCTGATCACATAGCGCTTTCCCGATTTGAAGGATACAATGCCAGGAAGATAGGACCTTATTTGTCTGAGTATGCAGCTCAGCTTCTAGTTCAGGCACTGGACTTTGACTACTCTATTGTGACTCTCTACAACAGGTTTACCAGCTTGTGCTGTCAGATTCAAAATACGGTAGCACTTCAGGCATTCAATCACCCAGAAATGGTCTCATGTTTCATCTGGCCTTGTCTCTCTTCATTGGCTCCCCATAGGCACTCACATCACCTTCAACACCTGGTCAACAACTTTCACTTCTGAACACAACAGTAAAGTTTTATTTTATTCAGATGAGCTATACCAAAATTTAATCCAATTCAGTGTAATTTGTTGGGTTCTGATATGTTTTGTATGTGTCTTTGTACCTTGTCTGTTTGGCACTATATGTATGTTCATTTGTATGCTGCATGTTATGTTATGTTACCTAATATCCTTGTTGGCAGTAGGGAGAGAATGCCCCTAGGGCAGGGGTGGGCAATGTTATCCACAAAGGGCCAGTGTGTATGCAGGTTTTCACTGCAACTGCCTAATTAGATTGCTAATTAGAGGACTGATTGGCTGGAGAGTCCTCACACCTGGGTTTGAACAGCTGACCTAAAGGTTACCCCAAAAACCTGCACACACTGGCCCTTTGCGGATGCATTTGCCCACCCCTGCCCTAGGGGAAATATAACCACAGCACTCTCTGTGCTCCGTTGTCATCATTGACACAGCACATTTGAGTTAAGTGGGAGATATACTTCATTTTCTTTGATATTTTAAAATTTGAACTGGATAATAATGTTTGTCTTTGCATGTGTGAAATCAAAAGACAACAACATCCACAGAAGACGGGGGTGATGTGTGGCTTAGTGGGTAAAGATGCTGTACCTGGGTCATTCTCCATTTGGAGCTGGAAACCATGTCACAGAATTTGCAGGGCTTAAAAACATGCTGAGAATATTAGGCACAGGCAATATGTACGTTCATACAGGTAATGTTTGATTAAATAACACATTTTTCCCTCCTGATTTGTTTGATTTTTATAATGTTTCATAGTCATTTTCATAGTTCATCTCGTCACCCCCCTTCCCCCCAGTGTCTTGCAGCTCCCACTCTGGGAATCACTGGTCTAAAACAGGGCTGTATTAAAAAACCACAAATGAATTGGCCAACCGACCAGGCCTTTTTTCATTTAAGATTAAGATTGACTTTACTGATCCCAGATGAGCATTCAAGTGCTTCTGTCTGGAAATTCAGACAGGGCTAACGAAAATAACTTTGGATATAGGGGTGCTTATAGCTATAGATATGCAACCATACACGACAGCAGAGAACTCAGGATTAAGTTCATTATGATGATTATTGTGCAGTTTTATTTTTGAATTTGTATTTTGTACATAATCTGCAAATAAGTGTCCCTTAGGTTCCCTTAGTTCTCAAGCCTCCTCTCAGGGACACCCCAGCTGCACATTTACTGTGTCCATGTACTGCTGTGTTTCTGTTGTAACACATGTATTTGTTAAACGTCACCACCAGTTCAATTAATTAATTTGTTAAATAACTCAGTCTAGTCCTGATGAGTCAAATATGGTGGTCGAGTCAAAAAATGCATGGGTGTATTTAATGGTTGCTAGAAATACGGAGGTGACTGTAGGAAAGGTTGTGAAATGGCCAAGCTGGCACACATTGGCAGACATTTCAGTTTTAGAACAACATCAAGATCATTTAAACATCATCTTCTTTGACTGCCTAAGGCTTTTGCACAGTTTTAATATATAAAAATATATATTTTTTAATGCTGGAATTGTGTAGAAACTGCAGCTGGAAAAAACGATATTCTGTCATCGCAGAATATCGTATCCTGGCAGCTTTTTTCCAGGATTTGTATTTTTGTCAATACAGGAGCAGACAGATGGAATCCAAAAGCTGACATATGTGAGCTTGTCATTTTTAAGAGAAAGAAAACTATACTTCAAGACAGGGCTCCATGAAATTCAAATAACTATGGAAAGTGTAGAAATAGCTTAAACTTTGATGAAATGCAACCTGTGGATGCATTTTTGACATAACTATGTGAAGACATAGATGGAGACATGGTTTTGCTTTCCTTAAGTCTTCACTGAGGAAAAGCGTCGCCGTCTGGAACCTCAGACTTTTTAGCAGTTTGGAACTTTGTCTCCATCTGCAGGCTACATTTAGTACAAGCTATCTCAACATAAGAGCTGTAATATTAGGAAACAATGATACAGTATGTGATGAAATGCAGAAACATACAGAAACATACCCCATTTTCATAACCACAACTTGTCCCTTGAAGCACAAGACATAGTAAACTATACAAAATAAATCACTAACAGGTTAAGCTTGCCTGCAGGCAGAGGTGCCGCTAGAGATTTTGGGTCCCCAATCCAGACCAATCCAATTATGTCCCAGATTTTTAGCGCCCCTTTCACATACAGGTTTTTGGGGTTATTCTATCCCCCCTCCCTTCACTGTGTTGTGAGCAGATTTGCAGCATTTGTTTTGCATGTGTTTTCAGGATTTGCGTCGTGCCTTTCAGTTTAGGGGGGGTATTGTCATTTTGACTGAACTGTTGTCTGATTTTTCAGTGCATCTATTAAATTGCTGCATGTTTGTAAATGTAAAGCATATGTGCTGTCATTTGATTGAAGAGTTTTAAGAATTTGAAGCACATTGACATAAATGGGCCACCTTATATTATTGACTTCCTTCTAAATATCAGTTAAGGTTGAAGAAGAAAATAATATGGGGAAAAGAACAATAGATCTGGATATGGTTTGAGTTAATTGGAGACACATCCTCACTTACTAAGAGCAATTTGGAACTGCCAATTTATGTAAATTAAATGTTTTTGGATTATAGGAAAAGAGAAGAGGGGGATGGTTAGAAATCATGGCTGTGTGGATGAATCAATCAAGCATAGTGCCACAACATAGCTACAACAGAACTAGAAATCAAATATTTAATTATTCAGTAGTTTTATTTAAGGTTGAATTTGAACCGCATAATCATTTCATTACTCCCCACTCCTGTTTTGCTTCACGTCTTTAACAGAGAACACCACATCACTCAGTATGAGACAAAATTTTAAAATACACATTGTGATGTTACAGTTGTTTGGATTTTATTGTGTATGCGAAAAACTCTTCACATTTATATTTCAAATGCAACTTGGATTACAAACTAAAAATCCGTAATTTTTAAATGCCAACAGCAAAAGTTTCTCAAAGAAATTTAACATGTAGACCATAAACATAGTTTCCTTATTATGAATGAGACTTCTAGGTTGCAAAAATGAAACTCAAATAATTTTGATTTTTTTTTGTGAGATTTTTATGTTAGCTTGCTTTGGAAATAAAATTCAGGCAATTTGTTATAGTAGTAATAATTTCACTGTCTCACTTCCACTCTAGAATTGCACAAGTACCCTAATGCAAGGGATCAATTAAATTGCTAAATTGCTGAACATGAAGGCACAGTGAACATGAAAAATTCTTCTCAATATACAACAGACTCAAGTTACAACAAATCTCTACTTTTTTTTCAAACCATCTGTTAACTACAAAAACATATATGTACGTTTGAATTTATGAATAATCTCTAAGGTATCCAAAAATGATCATCTCATGAGTACTGATCGAACACTTTCTGCCAAAGTGGAGCAGGATAATGTTGTGGGTAATATGGATTTGGGGGTAAGTAGATTATAGAATGGTTGCAATTGTAGCAAACGAGAGGAAACATTCAAGAAATTAGAACTACACTGAGTTGCCTGAGCATATTCATTACTCCAATAAATATGATGTTATATATGGTTTGATAGAGAGGAATCTGTTTTCAAACATTTCTGTGTTGACAAAAACAACATAAAAACTTCTCATACTTTGTATTGTATATATATAGATAGATTGAATCAGCTGTTCGAAGATGGATTCAGTCTAAATATAATAAATGTATTATTCAATAATTTGGAATTCTAAGAATTTTTATGTAAACTTTATGAGATACACCTGCTCCTACAAACTGTAAATCAAATGGCTGCAAGTAAATATATAAAGTATGCAGACATGGTGAAGAGGCTCCCTTTCTGTATGGCTAAGTCTCAGAAAGACATGATCAAAGTCGTTTTAAATGCGGTGTCATTGTTGGTCTTTCCAGCATCTCAGAAACAGCTGCCCTCCTGGGACTTCCGTAGAGTATCTATGGGGAATGATGTGATAGACAAAAACATCCCATCAGGGGCAGTTTGATACCAGAAAACACCTTGTTAATGAGGTCAGAGGACCTCAGGAATTTTTATGCTGTGATCTGATTGCAGTTTATTTGCATGTGAAATGCTTTTTGATACTGAAAATGTTTTTTTTTTTAAAAACAAAGAAACATTGCAGTGATTTCTTTATGTGATCTGTATAGCATGGGGGTTCGGAGCCCTTGCATTAAGAGCAGCGTAATGCGCTTCAAACGTAAATAAACCCCCATCATGTAGCAGCAAGAAAACAGTGGATTGTGGCACAACAGTTAATTTATATATATTCTTACTTCTCATTCCCTTTAAAAATACATAATATTATTTATGTATCTTATTCTACTGGAAATATATTGTGTCTAAAATATGTGAGTCTACAACTACCAATGTTACAAACTCTGATGTGGGGTGCGGGTGGTGATACTCGCCTACAGTGCCACATCGGCTAGGACTAGCGCTGATGTCGCCTGTGATGATGGGTATCGGATCTCAGCAATTTACACTCACACTGAAATTTCAAATAGTGTTTTGCAGATGAAGATATAACATGTGATCGGTGATGATTTTTTGCTCACATACAGGAAAGCAGAAAGCAGGGACTATCATGTTCCAATGTGTGCTTTTGACTTTATTTCTCTTTGTTCCAATTCTTGTCTGCAACAAGGTCCTTTGATTTAGTTATGTGACCGAGTGGTAAAAACTATAGAAGTTGGTTTCTCTCCTTGCGTGGTCCAACTTATTTTACCTTGTTTGCTGCTTTCTGTAAATTGCCAAATCAAGAGACAGTGACTACCTGTATTTCCCTTGAGTCGTCAGTAGGTGGTGTTGTATGCATTACGCCTGGGGAATACGCATGCGCTGTGGCCCTCGGGTGGGGGGGGGGAGACGCGCACTCCCTGTAATTGTTGACATATTTAAGACCATCCAACGGTAAATATGGTATTTCCTGCTGATATTCTTGTTAAATATCCTTTCTGGAAATATATATATTCCATTGTGTTGTTTCAAAGAGATCTATTTGCAAAGTTATATCGGGTACGAGGTACGATGGTATGACGTCGCACCATGCGGTGTAGGCCTGTTCAGTTGTGCCTTTATAAAATATCTTCCACTGATACTTATATTCCATGTGTTTTCATGTGATTGATACTTTATCTGATTATCTACACAGTTTACAGCTATATGTGGGGAGATTACAGCTCTCATTAAGTGAATGTGAGGTGTGAAATAGGAGCTCATCATTATTATTCCCACTGCCGTATTGTACCGCGTGCATTTGGGGGTAGATTCTCTGTAGTGTACAACAGCATTCTGGTGTTGTATCATTTATTTTTGTATTGCAATATTTTCTCTGTAACTTTGGGTGACGGCTGTGTTTTGTAGTGCCGTGCGTTGAAGGTTAAAAGTCTGATTTTGCTTACACGCAAAC
>JAAGVU020000233.1:0-16674 GCA_011763525.2 Mormyrus iriodes | reverse complement strand
AAGTGAACTGTAAAACGGGCATTTTTTTTATACCTTTTTTTGGGGGTGGGGGTGGGGGGGTTTGCCAAAATCGGGGGGCGCCAAAATTGTTGTTGCATACCCCCCAAAAAGTGAGTAGCTGCACCCCTGGGTATAATGTTAACCTGCATCCAGTCCTTTTGTACATAGCACATAGCCTGCCTGTTAAATGGACTACAGAAATAGCAAGCTAATGTGTCATAAAGAAAAGATAACTCCAGTAGAATTTAATAAAAAAAACTGCACATCACAACGAGTTAAAAACATATTCTTTAGCCCCAAAGTGGATTCCCACACCCACTAGCCAGCATACGTTTAATTATGATGCTAACTGATAGAGTGTTCAACATTGTGCTAATTACAATGGCATTATGAAAGACAATATCTCCGATTTGCCTGCGAGTTTTACTGTTAGCTAGCTATCTAACGTTAGAATGAGACGGCTAGCATTATAGTATAGTGACTCAAGCTGCTTCTGTAGAACTTTCACGCGCAGCTAGCAAACGTTAGTATTAGCTTGCGAGTAAGTTAACTAAATCACTTTGTGGGTTGTCTGCAAATCCATCAAGAAGTTAATCCAGCATCCTTAATGGCCAACCCATATTCCTTCCGCTTCACAATTCTTTTGTTTTGATATGTTTTATAATCTATGTATCCAGAAACAATGACTGAGTGCATATTATCTTTGTGGTTTATTCACTATGTATGAAGGACAAAAAATATTGTTCATGAGTCCTAAGACCCAAGTCCAAGTCAAATCTGCAATCTCTGTCATTATTATTCACTATTCAGTCGTTAATTTATGAACAAGATTACGTACTATCTTAGTTACGAAAGGTTTTGGGAAACATTCGCTAATAGCGAACCATCTTAAGCATGAGATGACGAAATTCTTACCGCTACAAAACTTTGGGGAACCCACCCCCTGAATAGTTTAGCTCACTTTTAGCTACAGTGTCACACAGAAGACTGTTGGGTATAATCAGTCAAATAATTTGTTGAAAAGTAAATATATTGAGCTATAAATTGTGAAAGTGCTCAGGGAGATAATGTGACAATGTGAACATAACACAGCTATTTCAGGTTTCAGTTAAAGCCCACTAATGAGCACTGGATATCCGACCCGCTAACAGAGTAATTACGGGTTAACGGGAGAGCGCGAGGCAGAAGCAGAAGAAGCACAAAATGAGAATAAATGGCCAGCTGGGAGCAAGCTTTTTAGAACAATTAGAACAGGGTTTCACGTTGCTTTCAGTTACCATAGTTACCCAACTTGAGCTACACAGTTAATTCTACACCTTATAAAACCCATCCATGTGAAAAAAGCAGGGTGAATCCTAGGTAATTCTAATATTTGATAATCGAATGGTGGGGAAGAAATGAGACACAGTCTCTTATAACACTGTGCATAATCTATGCATCTATACATTCATCTTCCATAACCACTATAGGCTCATTAAATCTCGGAGTTTATCCCAGGCTGCACATGGCACAAAGCAGGCAACTCCCTGGATGGAGTATTTGGAGTAACAATCACACCCCATAGAAACCTCAAATTAAATCAAAATCACACTGTCCAGCAGGGAGACCATTAGCAGGTCATCCAAGTGGCCATAATTATTTGAAAATAAAGTGTAACATAAAGCATATATGTCCTTTCTAGTGGATTTTCATACTAATGGAATATGGGACCCAGGCTCAAATGATGATAGAATGATGGACTGTTGAATTGAGTTTATAAATAGGTTATCAGTACATTCTGCTGTGGGCTGCTTGGTGCTTCAACCAATCAGGGTGAAGCAGGTGAGCCTGTCCCTTAACAGAGGCTTAGCTCACCCATCATATTCATGCTCCCTTCATTTGACTTTTCCTGGTGAGATGGGGAGACACTGCTGAGGACTTAACAGTGCGGCCATGTTATTTAATAGCAGATTATATGCTGCAAAGTGCTGACACCAGCAGCACATTGTTTGTGCTCAGGGGAACAAAGCGAGGATTTAGTCACCCTCTTGTGCTGCATCTGCACATTATGAAACAACATCAGCACATGGAGGGTCACAATGGAACAGTGGGCCATCCCACTGCAAGGCCAAAGTTGCAAACACACGGGCGTGTACGTACACATGCCAGTTAAAGCAACAGAGGCGGGTGTGGTTTGGGACAGACTTTACGGATACTTTTTACAGGTACCACAAATAAAACAAAGAAAATTCTCAGCCTGAGAGCATTCAGCTGACTGGCTGCATGATTTAACTCTTGTCTAGTGTTATTCACGGTCTGGAGCTGAGCTCCCAGTCCCATAAGCCCCTTATCTCTACAGAGTCTCTGAGTCTTACATATGCCTCATGTTGTGACCCATCTAGTTAATGGCATATGGGTCTCAGAGGCCACTGTCCGTTGGCTGATTAAGTTCGACAGTACGTCAAGTAGGCTGGAGACTGGCTGAGTTGCTCCTCCCATCACCCCTCCTCTACATGGCTCCATGGGGGGGTGGGGGTAAAACCAGACTCCACCAAATGAGGTCAGTGTGTCAAGGGTGTGATCTATTGGGCTCGTCATGCTCTCAGTTTGTGATCAGCATAGCCAGGGGCACAACATGATATATCCATATCCTGCTTCCTTAATGGTAAAACAGGAGAGCCCTCAGGCTGCAGATTTTTGGTGGCAAATACCTTTCCCTAAGCCTACATTTTCCTTCCTGTGAGGCCTTATTTGTGGTCACCACATATCCCGTATATGACAGTGGGAATGCCAACCATTAATCCTACTAGTCTGAATACAGTTAGCCATAGTGTTCCCTCCTCTTCTGCCCCACCTAGGGCCTGGCTCCAGACCGCAGAGTCGGCCCCTCTGATTGAAAATGGAAAGTTCCAGGCAGCCCGGGAGGCTTCGTGAGAGATGCTGACCATCACATGTACCTGCACTATTTTTACCGAGTGCTGCCACAACCTCTGGTACATTGCTGAATGTTTTGGTGCATAAAAAAGGTTTAAGAGACTGGATGTTCCTTCAGGCTAACCTTATCATGCCTCCTTGCTGTTTTTTTCTCTTTTTTTTTTTGGTGGGGGGAGGGGGGTTATTTGTTCCTGTTATTGCTGCTTCGCTTGTTTAGTCTGTCCTTTTATCTGCAATTTGTCTGAGAGCTGGGCTGTGGGGTGCATAACTTCCAGAGCAGTCTCTGTTTCTGAACGTTTTTACATGTATTACAGTGAGGGAAATAATTATTTGACCCAAGGCTGAATTCTTAAGTTGACACATTAATAAAAACATGAGAATTCTATAATTTCACTGGTAGATTTATTTTAACAGCAAAAGATAGATTATCAACAAAATAAGTAAGAAAAAATCAATATGTAACAGTTACAAACCAATTTGTCATTTATCTAGGGAAATATGTATTTGATCCCTTGGAACACATGCTTTAGTTCTTGGTGGAGTAACCACTGTTGGCAAGCACAACTGTCAGACATTGTAGTTGGGCACCAGGTTTGCACACAGCTCAGCAGAAATTTTCATTCACTCCTTTTTGCAGATCTCCTCCAAATCTTTAAGGTTTTTAGGCTGTCGCTTGGATACACAGAGCTCGAGTTTCCTCCATAGGTTTTCTATGGGATTAAGGTCCTGAGACTGGCCAGGTCATTCCATGACCTTAATGTGCTTCTTCTTGAACCACTCCTTTGTTGCCTTGGCCATATGCTTAGGGTTGTTGTCTTGCTGGAAGACCCACCCGCAATGCATTTTCAGTGCCCTGGCTGAAAGAAGGAGGCTCTCATCCAAGATTTTATGGAACGTGGCCCTGTCTATCTTTCCTTCGATGCGGTGCAGCTGTCCCGTACTCTTGGCAGAAAAACACCCCCAAAGCATAATGCCTCCACCTCCATGTTTGATGGTAAGGATGGTGTTCCTGGGGTCATAGTAAGCATTCATTTTCCTCCAGATCATTGATGTCACATGAGATGAAATCTCCCTTGGGGCCCTAGACCGAGGGTGATTGACAGTTATTTGGTCTTCCATTTGCAAATAAGTGTACCAACAGTTGCCACTTTCTTACCAAGCTGCTGGTCTTGCAGATCTTTTCACCTTTGTGTAGGTCAACAGTCTTGTCTCTGATGTCCTTAGACAACTCTTTGGTCTTTCCCATAGTGATAAAGTTGAAGATATAGACAGGTTAGCAACTGAAGAATACTGTTCAACAAAGTAATGCCATTAAATGTGAATGCTGGCTTGGTATCTGTTAATACTTAATTAAGTACTGCTTGTGTTGTTAGTGCACATGTACTTGACATAATTTCTTGCTAGTTTGTAGGAGATCAAATTATTATTTTCCAAGACAAATTTACAAATTGATTTGTCCCTGTTACATAATGATTTTTTCTTGTTTGTTCTGTTGAAAATCTATCTGCTGATATTAAAATAAACCTATCAGTGAAATTATAGACTTCTCATTTGTTTATAAATGGGTCAACTTAGGAATTCCGCAGGGGGTCAAATAATAATTTCCCTCACTGTATAACTTCTACGGTCCTGCTTCACCAGGACTATCACTGTCATTACAAACTGACAGCTAGTCATGTCATTTTTCAACTCTGGCGACATCTTAGTGTTCTACAGGGGTTAGGGTCTTCACTGTGACACGTACGGTACCATTCAAAAGTTTGGACACGCCAAGCTGCCTACAAAGGCGAATGATAGAGTGTCACATCACATGACCTGGCCACCTGACCTATACACAGTAGAAATGGTTTTTGAGGAGATTGACAGGGGAGAAAAAAGCAGCCTAGCATATGTGGGAACTCCTTCAGGACAGCTGGAAAAACATCCCAGGAGGCCATGTCATAAAACAGTCCTTGGAACAATTGGGGTTATGGGCCTTGCTCATGGGGCCAATGTTGGGATCACTCTGGAAACATTCTGAGTCTCAACCTACAGTGCTGCCCCCCCCCACCGATAAATTCTTTTAAATGTATATTTGAAAAAAATTATTTAATTATTATTTTTTGGTCAGTGTCTAATTCCACATATGTTACTTTATAGTTTTGATATGTTTATAATTGTTTGTAAATGTAGAGAATAGTATAAATAAAGCTCTATGTGTAGGTGCATCCAAACTTTTGAGTGCTACTGCAAATAAGTGTCAGCCCACATATGGGGGAAGGGGGGTAAATGTCCTCTAACATTTATGGTTTCATTGAATCTCCCTGCTGAGATATGTAGGTGCACAACTGAAGCCCAGAACCCGCAGCGAGATCCCCTGTGGTGATGCAGCCACTGTATCACAGGGGGAGGGGGGTATAAAGGGTGGTACGTGACACCAGGCACCTATGCCAGGACAGACGTGTGACAGGAACCGCACGCAGGCACCCTGCAGACAGCAGAGAGACAGAACATTTTGGATGAAAAGGTAGAACATTTCCTATTTCTTGCCCATGGGTACACTTTATAATGTTAATAATATTAAGCACTAAGGCCCCCTATATGCCAAAACAGACCAGTTAATGGGTAAAGCAGATTTAAGATGAGCTGCATGTAGCTGGTAAGCTGTCCTCTCTACAGCGATAAGCCATGCCCATGACAAAAACAGCCAGACCCACTTAAGAATAAACACCTGCAGGGACCAACATAGTCCTACTCACGTTAGCAGTGAAGCCGCCCACACGTCACCGGCAACCACACTCACACCAGTAATGCCCCACCCCTCCACCCCATATCCATTCCAACATGCCTCAGTGCCCAGGTGCAAAGCACAGACAAAACCTGTGGACAATGGAATCAGTTTCACCTAAGCAAGTGATACGGATTTGACTTGGATGTTTCTCCTTTTTAGGGGAGATACGTGCAACAGGAGCTAAGTATTGAAACATTTCACAGATCTTGTTTAAAGGCCAGATAAAGGCCTGGCCTCTCTTGCTCACCCAGTCCTTCTCAAGGTGCACAGAGGAATCCCAGAATTCCCAAGCAATCACAGTGAAACTTCACTTGCAGAGGTAAAAGATGGCCTGCACTTTTAATGAAGGAACAGGTACTTGCTTTGTTTACTTTTAATGCATGAATAGCCCACTATACAGACCATCAGAGTCTGGCCCGAAGGAGCCATGACCAGACAACAGGACTGTTTTGTCAACACAGACTGGGATTTGTTCAAACTGGAATCCACACAGGACAACCACACTGACCTGAACGAATATGCATCCTCTGTTGTGTCCTACATAAACTTCTGCATGGACACTTACCACTTTCAAGGTTATACGCACTTTCCCCCAACCGCAAACCCTGGATGAACAGGGAAGTTCAACAGCTGCTGAAGTCACATGATGAGGCTTTCCACACCGGCGACCGAGAAGCCTACTCAACAGCCAGGTTAAACCTGAGGAGAGGCATCAGAGAGGCGAAGCGCCCCTACAAAGATAAAATTGAGGAGCACTTTAACAATAACTCTGACCCCCGGCACATGTGGCGGGGAATCAGGTCCATTACTGACTATAAAAGCAGCAACACCCACCAAACCAGCACAGCGATCTCATCCCTACCTGACTATCTGAACCAGTTCTTCGCACGGTTTGACAAGCACACCGACCACCATCATACCAGGCTGACTGTGCAGGAGGCCCCCCTGAATACCCTGGTGTTCAGCCCACATGACGTCAGAAGAACCCTCAGGCACATCAATCCCAAAAAAGCTGCCGTACCTGACGGTGTCCCTGGACGAGTGCTGAAGCACTGTGCAAGTCAGCCGTCTGCAGTCCAAGGAGCAACATTTCCTTGGAACAGGCCACCGTCCCCACCTGCCTCAAGTCCCTGTCCCTAAACAGGCAGCGGTCAGGACCCTGAACGACTATCGTCCAGTGGCCCTGACCCCCATTGTTATGAAGTGCTTTGAGCGGCTAGTCTTAGCACACATCAAGAAGAACATACCTCCCTCCCTGGACCAACACCAGTTTGCCTACCAGCCAAACAAGTCAGCTGAGGATGCCATTACATTGGCCCTCCACACTGCCCTATCACACCTGGAGCAGCGGGACAGCTACGTGCGGATGCTGTTTATCGACTACAGCTCCGCCTTCAACACCATCCCCCCCACCAAGCTGGCCACCAAACTGCACAACCTTGGACTGAACACACACCTGTGCAACTGGGTCTTGGACTTTCTGACCAACAGACCACAGACAGTGTGTATGGGTAACCACACCTCCACCTCTATCACTCTCAATACAGGAGCACCTCAGGGCTGTGTGCTCAGCCCCCTCCTCTACTCCCTCTTCACACATGACTGCAAACCCACCCATGACTCTAACATCATAATTAAGTTTGCAGACAATACAACTGTGATAGGTCTGATCTCAAACAACGAGTCAGCCTACAGAGAAGAGGTCGAGAACCTGATGCGACCCGCAGGACGGAGGCAGGGACATGTGGAAGCACCTGGGACGGAGCCCCAGGGGCATGGAGCCGGCCCCGAGGGAAAGGACCAGGAGCTGAGGACAGGGACCGGAAAGGAGGATGGAAACCGAAGGGCTGAGGGTCCGCCCGAGCCTGCTGGGGTAACAGGGAATCGAGGAGCAAGGGGCTGGGTAGGAAAGGTGCTGGGGTGTACTGAGGAGACCGGAGGACATGGCCTAGGAGGCGACGAGGAGACCGTGGAACCAGGACTGGAGGGAGACGAGGGGACCGCGGAAACGGAGCTAGGGGGCGACATGGAGGCCACGGGACAAGGACTGGAGCCAGGGAGCGACACATAGGCCATGGGACAGGGACTGGAGCCAGGGGGCAACTCAGCGGCCATGTGCACAGAGCTAGGGGACACCAAGGAAGCTGGGACCGGGGCGAGCCCTGTGCCGGGCATGCCCTCGCCTTCCTCTTCAGGAGATGGACGGTAGGCCAGATGATCGACCGGGCCACCCAAGGCATCGCCGAATGGATTCTCTGGGGCCCACGGGAGCCAAAAATGTGGGACTCTAGTCCCACTCCAACTCCTCTGGAGGCCCATCCTCCTAGGACTCGGTAGGCCCCCGGACGGGCTCCAGGAACTCGGCAGGGCCCTGGACGTGGCTTCCTGGGCCTGGTTTCGACATCACAGCGATAACAGGTTCCCCTGGACAGGACTCTGGGGACTCGGTGGTGGCCCAGATGCGACCTGGGGACTCGGTGGTGGCCCGGATGCGACCTGGGGACTCGGCGGTGGCCCGGATGGGACCTGGGGACTCGGCGGTGGCCCGGATGGGACCTGGGGACTCGGCGGTGGCCCGGATGGGATCCCCGTGGCAGGGCACGGAGGTCAAGGCGGCCCCATAGATGGGTGGCTTTTTCCCCTTCTTACGCCTGGAAGGGGGCCCCTGCACAACCTTTACGGGGGGCACAGGGAGCTCCCTGTTCCTTCTCCCCACTAGGCCGAACTTTGGTTCTTCGACTTCGATTCCCAGAAGCCAAACGAAGTCCCCAGCCCGGCCATCCTACCCCCTGGGCAGTGGAGGAGGGAGCCATGGGGGACACCAGGGCAATTGAGGGATAGCGGGGGGCTGGCAAAAGAAAGCAGTCCTGGCGAAGAGCTGGCCAGAGAGCTCTTCCGGCGCCAGCTTCAGGTGAGTCAGCAGGGCCGAGCGCAGCTCGGTGAGAGCCCCGGGGGGCAAGCGCGGCTCAGCGAGATCTCTGGGGGCCTGGCACGGCTCAGCAAGATCTCCGGGGGCCGGGCGCGGCTCGGCAAGATCTCCGGGGGCCGGGCGCGGCTCGGCAAGATCTCCGGGGGCCGGGCGCGGCTCGGCAAGATCTCCGGGGGCCGGGCGCAGCTCGGCAAGATCTCCGGGGGCCGGGCGCAGCTCGATGGGACCCTCGGGCGGCGAGCACGGCTGAGGTGTGGCGGCGGTTGCCGATCTCCAGGAATCCATCAGCCATCTCATTTTCACCTGGACGGTGGCCATCTCCTGAGGTAGGGAGTTTGGGGTCACCGTCGCGAAGACTCTGTCCAATTCCTTGAGTTGTGCCTGGAGGTCTGGGTTATCCAGGACCTCAGGGCTGGTCCACATCCTCCAGAACAATCCCTGGAGGGAAAAGAATGGGCGGAAGAAGTCCGGGGAGGAGGAGGAGTTGCCAGCAACGTCCTCCGCGCCCGGCGAACCCCGCTCATCACAGTCAGCCGTTGCCCCCTGCAGGGAGCCTCGGGGAGACTCAGAGACAGGCTCCCTCTCCTTGAGGACAGGAACCTTCTCGGCAGGGGCACCTGCCTCCTTGGGTCCAGACCGGAGAAGGCAGAGGTTTAGCGGGTGCGCGTTCTTCAGTAAGCGCGGGACGAGTGGGTCCGGCTCTACCACGAGGCAAGCTGGAGAAACGGGGTGGAGCTGGTTGTGAGGGTTGGTCATTCTGTCACGCCGATGGGGTGGAAAGGGAGGCATGACACCGGTGGAAAGGATGCAGCAACAGGCGGGAACGGTGAACCCCGTGTGGGGACTTTATTATCCAACGGGAGAGGGGCACACGGCTAACACTGGCTACACCAAACAACCACAATGACCGACAAGGATACACAGGACCTGGGTACTTTTATAAAGAGGAACACTGAGGAGTAAACGAGAGGCACCTGTGGGTGATTAACAAAGGGCAAAAACACGAGGTAGCGATCAACAAGTAGCAGGCGTGGCTGCTAATCAGCCCCGCCTGTGGGGAACACCGGGGAAAGACCAGTCGGGAAGGGCTGGACATGACAACAGCAATAATTTTATGAATTCTCCCTGCTATACCTAAAGGATTACACCCTTCAAACTCATCAATGAGTTAAACTGATTAGAGTTAATTGATTCCAATATTTTCAAGACCCAAGTAGGCATTCTCTGTGAAGTACTGCCCCTCTTGAAATAAATTATATGACCCAGATGAATGACCTTGTTTGAATATTATTTTGTCTAAAAAATCTGCATGACCAAAGAATCTTTCAAGCACCTGACAGACTGAGATATAAACAAATCTGGTAACACTTTCTATGACTGCCATTTCTATAATGCCATCAAAATCACCCTGTACAATGTGGGGTCTGGCCAGGCACAACCTGAATGAGCCACATGGGACCCATTCTCCTGTGGGCTCACCACCTACAGGAGGAGCCATAAGGGTCCGTTGCATTGTGGATGGGGCAGCAGTCAAAGGCAGAGGCCTCAGTGGCTCAACTCCTGGCTACCAAAATACATTATAATGCATTCATAAAGCATTATAAACATGGCTATAAATAGTTATAAAAATAATGCAGTTAGCATCCTTAATTCTTATACCAACCATTATAATGCACTATGAAGGTATTGATAGTGCATTATAGAGCTTCACTGGAGCTTATCAAGTATTATAATTATAAAATAAACACTATAATGCATTATTTCTATCAATAGAAGATGCTATAATGCTTTATTAATTCTCATACTGACCATTAGAATGCATTACGAAGGTATTTATTGTACATTATAGATGAGAATTTAGTTGGAGCTCATGAAATATTATAATCAATATTATAATGCTGTATGACTGTCAATTGAAGATGCTGAAATGCTTTATTAATTCTTATACTGGCCATTATAATGCACTATGAAGGTAATGCATAATGAGAGCTTCATTAGTTCTTATGAAGTATTATAATCAACACTATAATGCCTTATGTCTATCAAATAGAAGATTCTGTAATGCTTTATTAATTCTTATATCGACCAATATAATGCATTATGAAGGTATCTGTAATGCATTATAGATGAAAGTTTTAACTATGGTGTTACTATAAATTTCTCTTTTTGACCCTTTTCAGCTATGCTACAAATGGTATAGGATTTTGAGCAACACAATGTTTTCTTTAATTCTTCAGCTATTTTCGACACGTGAAAGACAGTTTACATACACAGGAAAACTGAGGCAATTTTGTATTGAAGTGTGCCAATATCTATAGGCTCATCACTGTTCTCTTTTATAGGCTCATGACTTTTCTCTCCCAGAGTTGAAAGTTGAGCGAATGTTTTAAAATCACACCGCAAATAAGGACACTGGATCGTGTGATTTGTTTAAGATGATTTCCTAGAAAAAAAAAAAGTTTTTCATTGCAAAGTTGTTGGAAATCACTCAGTTCACAGTTGAATGTTAAATTTTATTGCTGGGCTGCGATGTTTCTGTGATGACATTTGCGAAGGTGTGGTCTTAATGCACCAGAATTTTTGAAGACAAATACACAGTCTGCATAAAAACAGGGCCAGCTGGAACATCTCCAGTGATGAAGTCGATAGCATTTCAGAACAATATCTTGGCTTGTGGTGGAGAAGCTGTAAACCTTACATTGCATTTCAATCCCATTAACCTGGAAAAACCGAATTCAGCACAATAAAAGGTTGACAACCATAAAGGATCAATGCACAGTAAGCACTGTAAAGTCATAAATTTTCTTTGAAAGAATAATAACTGATCAAGTGATATAATAGTAAATGGCGAACAGCTTCAAGTTACTGTTACATTTTTATTAAATTGATTTTCTTGCATGAAAAAACACTACAGCAGTGTTCTCGGATTTTTAATACAAAGGTGAATTATACTAAATGGTAACTTTATTAAAGGTTGTTTTTGGAAACAGCCGACAGAATAAATGGTGTAGTGCCCCTTTCATTTTATCTCTAACTTATCGTGCACGCGCACTCCACCAAAAAACAGTGGGCCCTGCTATGCATTCCCGTAACTCACCCAGTACACACAGTCTGCAATCTAACATAACTCCTCCAAACCCAAATAAATCTAAAGGCATCCAAAACAAGAAAAGCAAACTTTGAACACCTTACACTAAAGAAAAACGCTAACATAGTTGTATCATGGCGGGTCTATTGGACCTCTTCAATGCAGTTGTTCCTTAAAAATGGCGCTCAAAGTTTTGATTGCATTAATGAACCACTGATGATGTACAAGATAAAATGGAAAAACTCAGCAGTTAGCATTAGTACTAACCTTTACCATAACAGACGATGGAAGCTCACATGGAATCTTCTGAGTATTACATATCAATCCAAATTCATTGATACGCGCCTTTGTGGATTCTGACGATTGTGCCAGTGTTCAAAAATCCACATACTTTAGTTTTCGGATAATCAACAGGGTATGTCTATAAATGCCACACAAACCAATGACAGCACTATCAGGATAAGCACAAAGATCAATCAACGGGGTTAGGAATCCCCATAGTGACATGAAGAACATCTCATTGTGCACAAGCAAAACATCACTACAGCATTATGTCGTCCACTATAAAAGTTTTACAATACATGGTTGTTGTTGTTAACAAAACATTTAAAGGGTTAGGGTTAGGGTTATGGTTGTGGGTGCCACAGTGGAACTTCTTTTGCATCCCAAGAGACTGGATACATTGAGCCCAAATGGACCTTCTTCCTTGCCTCCATTGATGAGGAGCTGTGCAGTACTGTGGCTCAAAGGTTGTTGTGGCAGCAACTCCAAACTTGGTGGTGGTAAAGGGAGCTGTCAGGCTGAAGAAGGTCTTCCAAGCTTGGTTAGCATGTAGGACTCTGGAGGAAGCTGACCGGTACTGGTAGGCCTAGTAGAGTGTGGTGCTGGCAGTTGTGGAAACAAAAATTCAGGTATGAGAGGAGTTCAGTGAGGCCATGGAGAATGGCTTTCAGTCAGTCTTAAAGAGATTCTGACAAACTGTCTAGTGACTCAGGATGGGGAAACAGGGCTTTTTTTATGTTGTATGCAGTACTGATAGAGTAGTGTTGACCCCATCTGAGAATTTAGTCAGACAGTAAAAGAAGTATTATCAGGACTGTACTGAAATGCCTTCATTGAAGAAAGTTGAGTCGGAAGACTTGCCCATCACTGGGTCACTGAGGTAGGCAAAAAAAAACTCTTCAGTGCTAAAACT
The DNA here is from genome assembly GCA_011763525.2 of Mormyrus iriodes. Classification (NCBI taxonomy): domain Eukaryota; kingdom Metazoa; phylum Chordata; class Actinopteri; order Osteoglossiformes; family Mormyridae; genus Mormyrus; species Mormyrus iriodes. Next base: position 3,779 of record JAAGVU020000233.1, on the reverse strand, counting down.
CCGGGGGTGGATGAGATTCACTCTGGGTTCCTGAAGGCTAGTATACTGTAGAATACAATATGACAGAGTATCTTTATTGTCATTATACATGTGCAACAAATCTCTGTGCACTTCTTACTATAACTATAAAAGATAATCCATCCATCCTTCCATCCATCCGTCTATCCATCCTGCTCTGAGTTGCAGGGGGACCGGTCTGAGCAGAGATACCCTGACCTCACTTTCCCCAGCCACCTCCTCCAGATCCTCTGGGACCCAGAGTGCTCCCAGCGTGTCCTGGGTCTGCTCCTCCCTGTTGAACATGCCTGAAGCACCTCTAGGAGGCATCCTCGATAGATACCTGAACCACCTCAGCTGAGTGTGGCACTAAAATGTATTATCTATTATTCAAATGTACTTACCCTCTTCACCCATGTCAATGTGGGACAGGCCTAGGTGGAGCCCTCTGCCAATGAAATTGCATATTTTTTAGTGTATGTTCTCTTTTGGAGATGGAGAGCATCCAAAAACACTTCAAGAAGGTCACGTTCAGAAACACGAACAAACAGGGTTTGGATGGGGGCAAAAGCAAGATACAACCTGTGCATGTGCAGAATGGCTATGCAGATGCTTGGTCACATGTGCTTGTTCACGCTTGGTGTTTGCGCTAGCTGTTGGTATCCTATGGTCTACTCTTAAGTCAACCACAGCCCTAACCCCATTTCAGCTGATCTCCATGACAGACTGGTACATACTACCAGCTAGCTTATCACACACACTTTCGTTCAAAGAGGCTGCAGGCATAGTTGAAATTTCAAACATACTTGGTGAGAATAATGGGAAATAGGTGGGAAGCCTTGTGAACCTTCTGGAGTCTTCATCTCCATATGCTCCATATGTATCACAGAAACTCATTGTTCAAGCAAAGAAGTTAGGGAATGTTCTGATACCGTGGATTTTAATCAACCAAGGACATGCAATGTTCCTGTCAAACCACTTGCACCTATATTACACATAGCACGTTCAGGGTATGTTCTCTTTTTCTGAAACCTGCCTGAACCATTTGTGATTTTGTCATTGTTTAAAATGTATGCTATTTATGTTCTGCACCGTCAGATTTCAGGAAAACATGGATTCATAATAATCCATATAATATGACGATAAGCACACTTGCATAGAATAGAGGAACTCCCCTTTCTTTTAGCGTGATATCAGGTCTCCCATCAGGGAAACAGCTATATTCTGCAGATGTTTTCATAACCAGAAATTCTTCACCCTGTGATCTAATCTGCTTTAGAATTCCTGTGTCCTGCTAGTGTGCCCAGTCTGCTTTCCTCATCATTATTCAGTCAGTCTGGTAGTGGGTTACTTCAGACCTCTCTGGAAGAATATATTAACTACAGGTACATGTATTATCAGATATCACATTAGGGGCACTATTGTCACCACGTAACACTTACTCTTTCAAAGCAGTTTTCAGGGTCCTGAAACCCAGATACTGGTGGCAAGTGACACAATATCACTAATTATATAACAGTAAAATCCTACTAAATATTGATAATATTCGGGAATATCTGAAATTTGGAATACAAGTTACTTGGTCTGTTGGAAGAATAAAAAAACATTATGATATGTTAGTATGGCAGGTGCGGCACGGTGGTGCACTGGTTAGCATTGTTGCCTCACACCTCTGGGATCAGGGTTCTCATCTCCGGGTGTCAAATTTGCATGTTCACCCTGTGGGGTTTGTTCCAGGTACTCTGGTTTCCCCCCCATAGTACAAAAACATGCTGAGGCCAATTGGAGTTGCCAAAGTGTGTGTATGAGAGAGAATGGTGTGTGAGTGTGCTCTACAATGGTTTGGTGCCCCATCCTGAGTTGTTCCTTGCCTTGCACCTATAGGCTCCAGACTCCCTGCAACCTCATATGGGATAAGCAGTTACAGAAAATGGATGGATAGTATAGGGTTAAAAAAAAATAATGTGCATGGACAGAGACATTGATTTGTCACTGTCACCAGTATTTTCATCTTTCTTATTTATTTATTTAGTATTTACTCCTACATATCACTGTGCTTCTATCGTTGCCCATTCTATACATTCCATCTTTTACTTTTACTTGTGTCTCAATTTCTACGAGTTAGTTCTAAGTGCAGGCAGGGTTAGGGTGCCCTCTTGTGGACGCATACTTGAATGCAGGACATGTCACACACCTCAGGTGTCAGTCAGGTCAAGTCAAGGGGGCTTTTTTTTCCATACCATGCATATATGGGTATAGAGTGGCATGGAAATAGTATTCCCCCATGACCACTGTGCAATATTCAAATTGCAGTTACAGGAGGAAGGATTTCACAGTACTTAAAGTGCAAAACACAAGACAGTTCAAAGTGCTATATCTATGTAAACAATAAGTAATACCAGTGTTATGTTCAAGTACTCCTTAGTTAAGACTCAGTCAAGAGAATGTTGAATAATACATAATAGAGAATATACATAAAACACTTGTTTTAAATGAATATACATAAAACAAGTTGTTTTAAAAGGCTTTTTTCATTTGACTAACTTTTTCTTAAACACACAATGTAAGTAAAGTGCACATTATATCTGATATGATATAATGATATACATGATATCTATTATGATTTGACTCCCCACACTACAACAACAAAATTGCTTTTCAGAAATACAAGTGCTATGAGCATTTTATGCTTTAAACGTGTATGATGGGGTCTCACATGTCACAGACAGACAAGACAAAGTAAGTGGTTTAGTCAGGGGTGTCAAAAATAGGAGGGATGGGGGGTTGTGTCCCCCACAATATTGGCAGACACCCCCCCCCCCCCATTTCACCACATCCCCAGTATATGAACAGATATCTATTTAGGGATGAACAATATTGGGGAAAAAAATCACATAGTGATATTTTTGGGTTTTAAGATCACTGTTCATAATGGCAAATTTAGCTATTTAATGTGTTTCCGTCATGGTACAGATGAAACAGCAGGAGTTAAAATGTTAGGAGTTAATCTGCTTGATAGTTTGATACATCATGATGTCAGGCCATTTTTTTCATGTACTGCTGCCTGGTTTTCCTTCCAGCTGATGCCATCAAGATACTAAACAAATGAGAAAGAAATGTCACCACACGGCCCTGCCCCCACACTCAACACACTTCCTTTCTGTTCTCATCCCTTCTTCCAGTGTGCGACTTGTGGTTGCAGTACTAGCTAGCGGTACGGTTTCCCTTGCCCGGACGGGGGTCACCGGGGCCCCCCCCGGAGCCAGGCCTGGGGGTGGGGCTCGATGGCGAGCACCTGGTGGCCAGGCCTGTACCCATGGGGTCTGGTCGGGCACAGCCCGAACAAGGAACGTGGGTCCCCCCTCCAATGGGCTCACCACCCATAGGAGGGGCCATAGGGGTCGGGTGCACTGTGAGCTGGGCAGTGGCCAAAGGCGGGGACCTTGGCGGTCCGATCCTCGGCTCCAGAAGCTAGCTCTAGGGACATGGAATGTCACCTCTCTGATGGGGAAGGAGCCTGAGCTGGTCCGCGAGGTTGCGAAGTTCCGGCTAGATATAGTCGGGCTCACTACGACACATGGCTTGGGCTCTGGATCCAGTCTCCTTGAGGGGGGTTGGACTCTCTTCCACTCTGGAGTTGCCCGCGGGGAGAGGCACCGGGCGGGGGTGGGCATACTTATTGCCCCCTGGCTGGGCGCCTGTACATTGGGGTTTACCGCAGTGGACGAGAGGGTAGCCTCCCTTCGCCTTCGGGTGGGGGGACGGGTCCTGACTGTTGTTTG
>JAAGVU020000232.1:0-14783 GCA_011763525.2 Mormyrus iriodes | reverse complement strand
GGACCTCCGCAACGCTTACCACCTGGTACGGATTAGAGAGGGGGATGAATGGAAGACCTCTTTCAACACACCCACAGGTCATTACAAGTGTCAGGTCATGCCTTTCGGATTGACAAATGCCCCAGTGGTGTTTCAGAGTCTGATCAATGACATCCTATATGCTGGATAAATTTGTTTTCGTGTATCTGGATGACATCTTGCAGGAGCACGTGCAGCACATTCGGAGGGTCCTTCAGCATCTCCTGGCTAACTGACTCTTTGTTCAAGGCTGAGAAGTGTGAGTTATACAGGCAAACCATCTCCTTCCTGGGATTTATCATCGCAAGCGGAGAAATCAAGATGTATCCGGACAAGGTGTGGGCAGTGGCCGAATGGCCCCAACTGCAAACACGGAAGGAGCTGCAACGCTTCTTGGGGTCCCCTAACTTCTACTGGCGTTTCATTCAGAACTACAGTTAGTTGGCAGCCCCACTCACCGCCCTCACCTCTTCGAGGGTACCTTTCGAATGGGCCGAGACGGCTGAAGGGGCATTTCAGCTCCTCCGCAACCGCTTCACGTCTGCCCCCATCCTGCAAATGCCTGACCCCTCCAAGCAGTTCATTGTGGAGGTCGACGCCTCTGGAACAGGCGCAGGGGCCATCCTATCCCAACAGTCCTCGACAGACAGCAAGATCCACCCCTATGCATACTTCTCCCGCAAGTTGACTCCTGCCAAGAGGAACTACGATATTGGGAATCGGGAACTTCTAGCAGTAAAGTTAGCCTTGGAGCAGTGGAGACATTAGCTTGAGGATACCTGAGAGCCCTTCCTAATTCTGACCGACCACAAGAACATGGAGTACCTTCAGCCAGTGCGTCGGCTCCACGCTCGGCAGGCTAGGTGATCGCTGTTTTTTGCGCATTTTTAATTTCCATTTGTCCTACAGACCCTGTTCCAGGAACCTCAAGTCAGATGCCTGTCATGCCAGTTCGGGGGAGAGGAGGACCGGGGGGATTCTGAACCTATATTACCGTCTAAGTGTTTTGTGGGTGCGGTCTCCTGGGGAATTGAGGAGGCTGTTCAGGCGGTCCAGCAGTTTATTCAGGTCCCGGATGGTTTTCCTCCTAACCAGCTGTTTGTTCCTGATTTTTTGCGCGCTTGGGTCCTTCAGTGGGGACATTCATCCCTTTTGACTTGTCACCCAGGGGTCCATCGGACTACGGCCTTATTGCAACAACGCTTTTGGTGGCCTACCCTCCTCCAGGATGTCCGTGGTTTTGTCACGGTCTGTGTAGTCTGTGCTCAGAACAAGTCCCCCTCCTGGTCCGAGATGGGTCTCCTGCGGCCCTCGTGCATTCCGCATTGTCCATGGTCGCATCTGGGTCTGGATTTTGTGACAGGCCTGCCCTCCTCTCGGGGGTTTACGGGGGTCTACGGGGGTCCTTACCATTGTGGACAGGTTTTCCAAGGCGGTCCATTTCGTCCCCATTCCGAAACTGCCATCTGCTACGGAGACGGTGCAGTTAATGATTGACCATGTGTTCCGGCTTCACGGCCTGCCCGTGGTTGTCGTCTCAGATAGGGGTCCACAATTTATCTCCCATTTCTGGCAGGAATTATGCAGGTTGCTCAGTGCCACGGCCAGTCTCTCATCAGGGTTCCACCTACAATCCAACGGGCAGACAGAGAGGGCAAACCAAGACCTGGAAAGGATGCTGCATTTTCTGGCCTCCCATTCGTCGGCGACCTGGAGCATCTAACTCCCGTGGGCCAAATACACCCATAACACCTTACCGGTCTCTTCCACGGGCCTGTCTCCCTTCCAGTGCTGCGTGGGGTATCAACCGCCACTGTACCCATCCCTGGAGGGGGAGGTGACGGTTCCTTCCGTCCACCAGTTCCTTCGACATTGCAGCCGAACCTGGAGGAGGGTCCAGGCCATCCTGTTACATTCCAGGGCCAAGATGGAGAGGTATGCAAATTGGCACCGCACTCCAGCTCCTCTTTTCCGTATGGGCCAGAGGGTGTGGTTGGATACCAGAGACCTTCCCTTGCGTGTCCAGTCCTGAAAGTTAGCTCCAGGCTTTGGGGGGCCATTCCCTATCTCCAAGGGGATCAGCCCAGCTGCAGTGTGCCTCAAGCTCCCAGCCTCCATGCGCCAGGTTCATCCCACGTTCCATGTGTCTTGCCTGAAGCTGCATGCTACCAGCCTCCTGGCCTCCCCAGCGCTGCCTCCTCCCCTGCCTCGGCTTGTTGATGAAGGGGAGGTTTTTACGGTTCGGCGTCTGCTCGACATCCAGCACAGGGGCCTGGGCCTGCAATACCTGGTGGATTGGGAGGGCTATGGCCCCAAGGAATGGTCATGGATGCCAGCCAGGCACATCCTGGATCCCTCTCTCGTCTCCGCCTTTAACCGTGCGCACCCAGGGGCGCTGGGGTATCCGCCAAGAGGCGGTCATCGTGGAGGAGTGGTACAGTCAGGGATTGGCCTCAGGGCTCTCCCAGTGATGTCACGGGGAATCCCCGTCGCTCTCTCCCTGTCCCTTAAGGGAGTTTTCGGTCAATCTCACCTTTCAGGTTTTGTGGCTCTGTCCGGTTGCACCGGTATTCCAGTTAAGGGGCTATGCCTCTTACCCAGCTGTCACTAATCATCCAGCCTATATTAGTCAGCTGGATACCTTGAAACAGTGCGAGATCTTCCTGGTTTTCTGGAGTTTCAAGCATTCTCTGTTCCAGTCTGTTCCGTATACCTGTTGCTTCCCGTTTCTTGACCACCACCTGTTTTCAGACTACCGAGACCGTCCAGCCCTTCCTCACCGATCTACACACCTTGCCCGACCTTCGCCCATCCCTAACCACTGACTTCATCTTGCCCCTTGGATGTCTCTCGCTGATCGCTCGACCCCCGCCTGCTCCTCGAATACGACTTTCCCAATGTTTCGGACCCTGTTTTGCCTCCTCGGTTTATTGGCTTTTGGACTGTCGACTCTGAGTTTTGAATCATCCACAAGTAAAGTCTGCCACCTCATTCTGAGAGGTGCAAGTGTCTTTCCTTCCCAGTACGAATCCCTCACATCTGGACCATCCAGGGTTGCACGGCACTCATCAGTGAACAAGACTGTTTGTAAATTAGTCTTCATGTATTTCTGGGCCGACTGCAGCCATTTCTGCTTGTGAGCGTTGGTTAGGGGTGGCCAAATAGAAGGCTTATGCATAACTGCAAGCCTCTGGAGGATCCTACACCTTGACGTTCATGGGACTCCAGAGGCACCAGCAGCTTCAAATACCTGTTTGCTGCTTTGTGATGGCATTTTAGCAGCTGCTCTCTTAATCCGATGTATCTGTGTGGCAGAAACTTTCCTCATTGTGTCTTTATCTGTACGAACCCATGTATGCTCTGAATCAGCCACAAATCTCTTACAGTACGATGATCACGCTTAAGTTTTCGTGAAATATCTAAGGTTTTCATACCTTGTCCAAGGCATTCAACTATTTCACGCTTTTCGGCAGCAGAGAGATCCTATCCACAGAGAGCTATGGTAGTAAGTGGGCAAAGCAAAAACATGTAGTCTGGAAATTAAGGCATAGACAGGTACACAGGCAGGTAGATAAACATACAGGAAAAGTGCTTGAACTCACGAATAACAGAAGATCTCACATCTGGTTGGCATGTCAGATATACAGAAATAGTGGAAACAAATTAGGGAGAAAGGACACAGCTAGGAGGAGCTCGGTCCCAAATAAGTTCCACCAGAGCAATTAAGATGCTTGCTAAACAGGGCTGCCCCAAGTGAATGGATCTTGCCAGCTGGATCTTGCAGTGAGGTGTGGCAGCTGTGCTGTAGGCGAGGTCTCCCTGGATTGATCCATGACAGTACTCCCCACTTGATGACTGACTCCAGGCAGGCAATTCAAGAGCCTGGGGCGGTCCCGATGAAACTGGCCAATGAGGGAAGGATCCAGGATGAAACATGCAGGCACAGAGGAATGTTCCTCTGGCCCTTACCCCTCCCAGCCTACCAAATACTGGAACCCCCAAAGCCAGCACTGGACATCTAACAACTGCCAAACTGCCAAGTGCTTCACCACCATCAATCAACTGAGGCAGTGGCAGGACATCAGAGGCCAGTGGGCTGGTGGTATGGGGTTTGAGCAGTGAAACATGGAAGGTTGGGTGGACCCTGTACGTAATCAATGGCAATCTGAGGCACACAGCCAAGGGGTTGATGACCTTGGTGACAGGGAAAGGTTCCATGAAACAACTTAGGTGACTGTACATGCAAGGGCAGATCTCAAGTACTCAGCCAGGCCTTCTGGCCCACTCTGAAGGTGGGTGCATGGGGCTGATGACGATTGGCATGCCGCTCCATCCGGTACCAAGCCCATATCAACGTAGATCAAGCCAAATGATGGGGTGGTGACAGTGTTGAAAGTATCGATGTGCTGATGGGACTATGACCTCTCCCTCCAGCTCTGGAAACAAGTAAGGTTGGTACTCCAGGTACCTGGTGAGTGGGAGGCAAGACAATGCAGCAGTCTATCAAGGTCCTGGTTGGCCCTCTACATCTGCCTGTTAGTTTGGGGATGGAACCCAGATGACAGGCTTGCAGTGGCACTAATCACATGCAGAACTCCTGCCAAAACCATGAACTGGGGACCCCTATCAGAAACAATATTGATAGGTAGTCCATGGAGTCTGAAAATATGGTCTACAAGTGACTGTGCATTTTCTTTAGCTGAGTGAAGTTTAGGAACCAGGATGAAATGGACAGACTTATAAACATGTCATCAATCAACTACCGTAAAGACTCCAGCAAATCGCTTGGACAGAAGTAGACCAGTAATTAAATCCACTGCCAAATGACCAGTGTTGATGAGGAACTGATAGGGGGTGCAATAGCCCAGCCGGTGCTCAAGAGGAGGTCTTGTTCTCAGCGCAGGTGGGGCAGGCAGCAATATAACCCCGAATGTCCTGAGTCATGGACGGTCACCAAAAATATTACTCCGGCAGGGCCCTGGTCTGATAGACCCCTGGATGACAAGCCAAAAGAGAGGAGTGCCTCCACTGGATAGTCCGGGAATGCAAGAAGTGGGGACAAAGAGATTGTTAGGGGGACACCCTGAAGACGGCTAGACAAAGTGCTGCTGAAGTTTTGACAGCTTCCTCAATGCCCCAAGTCACCACACCAACAAAGCCAAATGGTTTGGCAGGATGGGATTGGAATCTCTCTTGTCCTCTTCCTCTCCCTCCCCAAACTGATGAGACAAGGCATCTAGCTTGAGATTCTTGGCCCTGGTTTTGTAGGAGATCAGAAAGTTAAAATGAGTAAAATATAAAGACCATTTCGCTAAGCAGGCTTTCAGATATTTTGTGGACCATAAGCATCCAGGGTTCTTATAGCCCTTTAAGACTAAGAGGAGTTTTTTAGTGCCCTCCAAACAACTGCCACAAATCATTCAGTGCAAGTCTAATGGGTAATAGTTCACGATTACCTGTATCATAATTGTTCTCAGCTGGGGTCAACTTGTGCAAGAAGGCAGCACAGGGATGAGTGTTGTCAATAGCTGGAGATTGCAGGGACAAGACCGCTCAAACTCCAGTTTCAGAGGCATCCACTTTCATGGTGAACTGTCTCAAGGGGTCAGGGAGCTGCAGGATGGGCACAGATGTGAAGCACTTTAGTAGATCAAGGAAGATGGCTTGGGCTTCCTGATTCTTGAGGGAGATGAGCGCCGTGAAGGGGGCAGCAATCGTGCTGTACCGCCTAATAAAGTGCTGACACAAATTGATGAATTTGAGAAAATGTACGACCTTCCAAGAACAGAGCTGGGGCTAGCTAGCGACTGTCTTTATTTTCACAGGGTCCATCGGAACTGAACCTTCCAACAAGACAAAGCCCAGGAACAAGATGGTGCGCTGAATTCACACTTCTCAGCTTTGACAAATAGGCTGTTCAAGGGGAGTCACTGTAGGGCTTCTCGGACATGATGCACATACATTCGTTCATTGTGAGATCAATATGTAATAGAGGTAAACAAAAATAACACTGGTAAACAAAGATTTTGTCCCATAGCCACTGTGGGGTGTGTTATATGGATTTTTGCATGCTGACCCTTACTTTTGAAGTTATGCCCTTTTTAACCCTCCCATGCCTACGCGTTTAATGCTACAATTTTACAGAAAATGCTGATTGGCCACAGTGAATCAAGATTCTATGTTTACTTTCCGGGGATCATAAATTATAATTATTATATTTAATTAATCATAGTCCATCAATAAATTAATATATTATAATTATAATTATTATAGTTGCAGCTGAGTCGGCGTCTGAGTCATCTTAGGGATTGCTTACTCTATGCCCGAGTCATCAAATCTTAGTCAGTCGCAGTCGTCGGAGATCGTTTCTAGTACTCGAATACTGATCGATGTTTCAAAGTTTTATGCTGTTTGGCAAAAGATCTATAGCAGTTTGCAGTGTTATGAATAGCAAGTTTCGCAATACCTAGACACTGTGTTAATCTTCTGGACTCTTTCTGGTACATTTGTGGCGAGGTAACATTCAAAATTAAGAAGCGTGGATTTACTTCACTCATTAAGAAGTGTTTTGAACTATACTTTTGATGCAAAGTTGGGGATCAAGATAAACATTGGAGCTGTCAGTGATGAGCATGGTGAACGGTTCCATCAGGATATTTCCCAAATGGAAAATGGTACCAAGGCAGGTGGAGCCCAAGTATGTTAACTGACTATTGTTGGTCCCTTAAGAGGGATGTCCCTGAGGCGAAATACAGCCGAAAAACCTAAACTCCTAACTTTTACTGGGTTAGCTTTTTGCCACCATGCATTGTAAATGAACGTTATTGTTTAAACTTTAACTTAATGTCACTCAAAATCTTTACGTGATAGAGAAAATCTAAAAGCATATCTGAAATCAGCACAACAAATACTACTGAGTTCACAAATTCTGCATTTTGGGACCAAAGGTCAGACAAATTTTGTTAAACAGTGTAATCTGTTTAGCATGTCTCGGTGTACTTCGTTGATTTGGCTCTGAAACACTGCTGGTGCATTAGTAAGAAAAAATCTGGAGTCTGAGGACCATGTGACACTTTAGCTCACCACAAACAATGCTTTCACAGCTCGCTCATTAACCATCACTGCCCTCTTGAAGCACATTCACTGCTTATTCAGCTTGACAGATTTTCTGTCAAAGAAAGATTTTGGCTTGCCCACATATTCTTCATGTGCTGTCTGAAAATGTCTTTTAAGTTTGTTTGGTTTCGTACTATAGTATGTCTTCACATAGGAGGCATTAGACCGTTACACTTGTAAATCCAGACTGCAGGAAGTCTTCATAATATTTTCGCATTCTTTCTGATGGATGTTTCTCAGGTTCACTTGCAGATGTTGTGGGGGTTGCAGGTGGGCAGGGAAACCTCTCTATTTTTAAAATGTTTCATGATATCTGTCCTAATTGATTTGTCTTTTCTTTTGCTAACTTTTTGTGCACACTTTGGTTTAATTGGAACATTACATGCTTGACTAAGCATGTTTACACCACTTAGACAGGTGGCCATAAACATGTCTATTTTAAGTTGATTTTTATGAAGCATGATATGTTTAGTAGGTTAATTTTGCAGAACATTATTTTGAATTAAAATTTTAAAGGACACAACTGGGAGGGGCCTGGTCCCAAATAACATCCACCAGAGCAATTTAGATGCTTGCTAAATGGGGCTGCCTCAAGTGTGTGAATCTTGCCGGTTGGATCTCTCAGAGTGGTGTAACAGCTGTGACATAGGCATGATCTCCCCAGACTGATACATGACACCTACATTTGAAATTTCCTGTGAGGGAGTGCTTATCGCTTACATGAAATTAATATAACAGTCACTCATGATGTGCACTTCTGATTCAACCAGCCTTGCTGTGTGCTCGTTGGGCATAAGTTGTCCGTTCAAAGAATAGTAAAACATACACCATACGATGGGCTGGAACTAACCAATTTAATACTAACCTGTTTTTGAAGCAGACTTGTCTCCAAAGGAGACCTGTAGATGAATAAATCCTGTCTCTGAAGCTAACCTGTATGTGCAGCTTAAATGGAACCATACACTGTTCAAGCTTCATTATCATATTTAACTAAATGATCTCATCTGCACTGTACCTTTCTTGTACCTTTCGCACATTACATACATCCATTATCTATTTATTCTTTATTTATATTGTCCACATGCTTGACTCAGCATTGCACATCTCCTGTAAAAAAAAATCCTTGTATCTTTACTTTTAGATGTTTTTTTGTATGTGTTTTTGTTTATGTCATGATACCACCCGCACCAAAATAAATTCCTTGTACTTCTCTGTACTTGGCGAATAAAAAGATTCTGATTCTTACCAATATTTGATGCTAACTTGTATCTTAAGCAAAGCTATGTCTGAAGCTAACCTTTCACTGAAACAAACCTGTCTCTGTTGCAAGCCTGCAGTTTAAGCAAACCAGGTTCTGATGCAAAATTGTCTCTGAAGCCAATTTGTCTCTGATCCTAACCTGTATCTGATGCTAACCTGTATTTAAAGCAAGCCCACCTCTCAAGCAGACCTGTTTCTGAAGCAGATCTGTAACTGAAGCATATGTCCTTGAAGCCAAGCTGTCTCTGATGCTAACCACTATCTGAAGCAAAGCTGTCTCTGACACTAAACTATATTTTTTGCTAACCAGAATCTGGCCCGAACCAGTCCCTGATGAGAAGCTAACCTATCTGCAAAGCTAACCTGTTTGTGCTAAGTTGTCTCTGAAATAGACCAGGTCCTGAAGCAAGCCTGTCTGTGAAGCAGAACTGTAGCTAAAGAAAACATGTCGCTGAAGCTAACCTGTTGGTGAAGAAAACCTGTCTCTGAAGCAAATCTGTGAACCTAAGCCATCTCTGAAGCTAGCCTATACCTGACTCAAACATATATCTGGTGCTAAACTGTACCTGAAGCAGACATGTCTCTAACAGAAAACTGTAATCAAAGCAATACTGTCTCTGAAGCTCACCTATATTTGATGCTAACCTGAATCTATATAGACCTATTCCTGAAGCAAACTTGTGTCTGAAGCTAATCTGTATCAGTTAAGTAATTAATGTTAATTCATATAGCAATTTTCACATGTACTTAAGTCAAAAAAGCAAGCTGCTATCACTATGTGGCACTGATTCAATTTTGGGATGATCTGTCTCAAAATTTGACCACTTTTATTTTGTCACTTATCTAATATGTTTGCAAAGTTTAAAAATATCGGTTGAATATTTTAAGAGTTACTGTGTTTATAAAACAAAGTGTCTTATACAGATGCCGTTTCCTTCCTTTGTGGCTACACAGGTGCTGCTGTTTGTCTGAAAATGAAAGCAGGTGTACATCTCCATCAATATGTTTCGTGAAGCAATAATCACATCCATAAAACTCTTTTTAACTCATCATATTCACAAGGTTAAATGTCATCTGCTTTCACTCTTCCCTTTGCTGCCACTTTGTGGCCTCTCTTCAATTTTGGGGTGATCTGTTTCAAAATTTAATCAGTTCCAGAGCCATACAATGCCTCTGTAAAGTTAGAAAAACATCTGCCTAATAGTATTTCAGTAATCGTCTTAACGGGATTGAGTGTCAAAACTGCCCCCTTTCTTGCTATCACTGTATCTGTCTCAAAATCCAATCAGTTCCAGTTTGTCAACCATACATTGTCTCTGCAAAGTTTGAAAAAGATACAACAAATGGTTTTCGGCTTTTTGTCTTAACAAGCAAAATGTCTGCGGTGGCAGTGGCGGACTGGTCCTAAAACCATATGTATACCCCATTTGGAGAATACAAATACATCGGTGTGAAAAAGTGTTTAGTGCCAAACACTTTATTTGCATTTTCTTGTCTTAGATTCTGAATTTGAAATTAATTAATTACATTATTTCCCCACTGATCTCCAAAGCCTTGAGCACTATCAAAAGAAAACTCCAAGAACCTTTAATACTTTGATAAAAAGGAAAAAGGGGAAATTATCTGATTTGAAAAAAGTATTCATACTCTTTGTAATTTCATTATAAATTTGATAACATATTACCTTAGCAAGTCACACAATTTGTTGATGCACTTCACCTGTGTTAGCAATTAGTGGGTCACCTGCTTTCAATTCACATGGGATAAAAGCCTTCTCTCTGCAGGATCCCATCATACCACATAGGCTTCACAGGAGGAGCTTTAAAATGAAGCCCAAAGAGCATTCTAAGCAAGTCAGGGAATAGGGTTATTGAGAAACATGTATCTGAGGATGGGTACAAAAAGATCTCAATGGTTGTCTTGAAATGTAGAGAGAAAGGTATAAAACTATGCCACTCTGCCTAGAACAGACCACCACACTAAACTGAGTGGTTTTATCAGAAGGGTAGTGTTGGGGGAAGCTACCATAATGTCAAATGTGAGACTGGAAGACTTTGTAGAAATCTATGGCTGCAGTGCAAGGTGAAGGTTGATGCTTTAGCACAATCCTGTCAAGATGATGGCTCAAACTACTTAGCAGCTCTTCCTCTGGGTTTTTTTTTTTTTTTTTTTTTTGAAATTATCACCCCAAGGTTGAAGAGATGCCACTTGGTGGCATCTCCCAAATACAGTTGAATCTTGAGTGAAATCCTGTAATGCTCTGCCAAAAAAAACAAAACAATTTTGAGACTGCATAAAACTACTGGCTGTAATAGCTGCCAGAGATGGCGCAATCAAGTATTGACCTGGAGAGATTAAACTTCTCTGGGTTTATTTCTGTCCAGAGGATTATGGGAATAACATTCTCTTAATGCATCACAATCCCAGCCATTAAGAGTCTATTAATATGAAATGTGTCAGGGCTGAATACTATTTCAAGCCTCTGTATAGATCATAGATGTAGCAGGAGAAACCTACATTTTACTTTGTGTGAAACGGTCAATGGGACAAGGGGTAGGCAGCTTTCATCTAGAAAGGGTCGTTGTGCATTCTGTGGAAAATGGAAGCTCAATCTGCTGGCCAGATTGTTAATTTTTGGGCATTACAAACGGCCTCTATTTTAGATATGCTGCTAATCAAATTCTACTATAGTGCTGAAATGCTGGCATCTGGACTGACTGTTCTGGCCATAAATATGTTGGGCTTGGTTAAAGCCCTGACCAATATCAAAAGCCATTCTGTCTCCCATGGGTTAACTTTGCCATTTGCCAGATGAGGAAAGGCACCGCCAAATTCAGAATCAACTACCTGGTGATGTTTGGCCTGATCTGCTGGATGAAGACCGACCTTAAGTTTCAGTCAAAGATGCCACCTGGGGTGTAGCTTAATAGGACTAGATAGTATTTACAGTCTCTCAGCTTTTTTTTCCTCTCCTGCAAACAATTGTGGACAATACAAAGATGCACATAACTGAACTATATGCCTTCATTGCACTTACATGGGGGTTTTTAAAGCTGTATAAAATGGCTTGCTATTAGTCAAAGGTGAGGGCTGTTTGATTTTATACCCTTTCTGTGATCAGTCATATCCAGGGACAGATCTTGAATCTTGGATTGTCATCTTCACCCATACATGGATACGGAGAACAGTTAGACTTCTAATTACGAGTGGCTGTGGAAAATCTAACCCTTCTACGAAGACCTGCATGACACACTTTCAACCTAACTGAAATCTGGTAGTGGATGAACAGATGGTCACCACCAAAGCGTGTATTGAAAGCTGTGCAAGGAGCCAGGACAATCTGCCCTCTGACCACCTGTGGTATGCGCTTCCTCTGATAGTGCTGACACATGGGGCACTGATGTGCTGTGGTTCGGGCCTCATCCATAGTAATACTTATCCCCCTCTGCATTGCCCATTCATAGGTAGCTGCGGCCTCCAGGTGACCACTCTTCCCGTGAGCCCATTGTGCTGCTGATAACCCCATAGTAGGGCTGACCTGTATTGGAGCCATTTTCGCCTGGGCATTTACTGTAGCATTATACAGGGTCTCAGCTGACTGGTTTGAAGTGTGGGCATCTACATGTGATACACGTTTTTACCTTCGTGGACTTATCCCAGATGCGTTCCCACAGCTCTTCCCCAAACCTCCTTCGCCCTAATTTTCCACTCCTGCTCCCTCCAGCTGGGCATCCACACTGCCATCCCGTTTGCAACTGACCATGAGTCAGTATATATGTGGCACTCTCCCAGCCCTTCCTGTTCCAGAACCATTACTACAGCACTCAGCTCAGCCCACTGACTACTTTTGCCCTCTCCTGTCATCTCCAGCATCTGCTGGGTGTGGGGATTGTATGCTACAGCTTTCCATTTCCGTTAATGTACTTAACTGCACCGTCCGTAAACCACGTATGATTTTTCTGTTCCTCACCCAGCTTGTCATAGGGCTCCCCCCATAACACCGGGGACTCCTGCAAAGGAATCACTGTTACCATCTCCTCCCCCTTTTTCAGGGGCATCTGCCACTTGTTTGTGCAGCACAGACACACCAGAAAGCCCTGGTTTTGCCCGATCGGCCACATACCACTTCCATTTCAATATGCTGGCCTCCTGGCCCCTCCTATCCGCTTGAGTTCTCGGGTTACTGTTCACCAACGTCATAATAGGAATCCTGGGCCTCAACACCTCATGCCCTATTGTTAATTGCTCAGTTTCTAGCAACGGTCAATAGCAGGCTAGTACAGATGTAGCCACTTGAATTTTCCCCTGTTTCCATGATGGGACCTTGGCTGGTCCATGACAGGTCCCTGCTGGGTTCTGGGTGGGACCTTGACTGCCATGAGATCCCCCCCCCCCCACAATGATGTAATGAACAAGGGGGCTGGCATGATCCACCCCTGTTGGAAACTTTTTCCTTTGTCGAAGCAGAGACCAGGAGACTTTGGGATATCTTTCAAGCAGAAGTTTCTCTTTATTGAGAACTCGCTGTGCGTCGCTGTAGTCATCCAAGTCTGACTAACACTCAGCTCTGGAGAGTTTATACTTTTCAAGGGGGGAGGGATACACAGAGGTGGAGACAATCTAAACGAAGCATAGTATAGTCCAGGAATCAGACTGGAAGTTCCCCAGCCCTGATCTCATCAGCATAGCAGTGCCTTTAGATTAGCACCTATGCATTTCAATCAGCCTGGCAGTATCACCCAGACCTTCACATTTATCATAGCGACAAAGACACAGCCTAGCCTTGAGATTAGCATTCATATTTACTTTGGGACCCTACCCAGTGGTCAGGAAGTCCATAAAGACCAAAAGGTTAATGTCTCAGACACCTGGGCTACCAGACTTGATGATCTTAGACTGTCACCATCTTTACCTCAAAATGCAAAACCCAATGTACTTATCTCTTTCAGTTTATCTACTATTACGTTGGAAGCTAGATTAAACATTTTATAAATTTTGTAATCCTACACCCCTTAACTCTGTGTGTAAAGTTCTTGTAATGATTTATCCATCCACCAGGGAGAGCAGTGATTATGAAAGCTGGAGTGACTTGCCTGAAATCAGGTATTGTAACTCCACTGCAAAAAATGAGTATGTATAATTTTCTTATGTAGACAAAATTTCTAATTTTACTTCCTGTTTTGGGGATGAGGCAGACCCAAGATGTGAGCAATACAATAATTACAGGCCCAAACAAAGCGACCGACCCTTCCTTCCTTCCTTCCTTCCTTCCTTTAGGAAAAAATACACAGGGATTATTTTATTTCTGCCTTTTTAGATGCAAAAGTCCATATTTATTCCTTTATTTGAATTTGTCGTGTGCTTGGAAATTAAGATGATCCATTAACTTAGTCTTTATATTTTTGTTACAAAAAAAAAAAAAAAAAACAGCCTCGGGACAGTGTGTGTGTGAGGCTGCTGACGGCTACAGCCTTTCATATTCACAGCAGGAGGGAAGTGTTAACACTTGAACTACTAAGGCTGTGCAGATTTGCTTCAGCTCTATTGTCCTCATATCTCTTAATACTTGCAAATACTAACAGTTTCTAATTTTATTTTTTTTATCTAATTTCCTTATTACCCTTTTTTATCTGTATACTTTTCTATGTTTATGTAAAGTTGGGGGGAACACAAATCTAAGAATTTCATTACGGGTAATGATGCTGCATTGTCTATATATGGCAAAACTTAACTCCCTACTTTTGTTGTGCAAACACACCACTAAGTACCTGTGAACCCTGGCACATTTGCATTTCTTTACTCGGACTGCTAGCTCAAATCCAAGGCAGCCCAAACCGTGTGTGTGAGACATGGAAACCTTCACAAGAGCCTGCCATATCTATACAAAATATCCCACACACTGACTGACCTGCAAATATGAAATGCACACATTCATAAAATATATGGAAACAAGTCTGATTTATAAGAGTAAAAAAGCTCAGAAATGTTATCGTCAGTGAAAACTCTGACAATCTGTGCTTTGCTTACTGCGTAGCCCACCTCTTGAGCCCCTCTCTCACGAAGCAGCAGAGGTGGAAGCTAAACGCTTGCAGAAAAGGGTTAGTCTGAGCGAAAGTGACATGGTCTCGTTTTCAGACATAACAGAGTTTAAAAGGGTGCTTGGGGTCAAGATTGTCGTGTGGTACCGCTGCGACAAGACCGATTTTTTTTGTTTTCAAGAAGTTTCAGACAAATCCATTGCCTCGTGACAAAACCAATCTTCCTGTACCTCCAGGATGAGCATTATTTTGGCATAAAGTTTGACGGGTTTTTTAGGCGCTACATATGTCTGCGATTATTGCTACACAGCGTTCAGTGTTAAATCACAACATAAGTGTAAATATTATTGC
>JAAGVU020000231.1:0-16678 GCA_011763525.2 Mormyrus iriodes | reverse complement strand
TTAATCTTGGTTGCTTTGGTGTGTTTTTATTGATTTTCTAATTAGTTTATATTTTTATTTACATTCGCATATGTCTGATGTGACATAACATTTTTCGCCATTGAAAATACGTGGAATCGATGTTCCTGTTATCGATAGTCTGTGCTTTTCATACGCGGAGCATGGGAGGAGCCAACAAAATATTACTTAAGAGTTCGTTCATTATTCCTGGAATAACGAGGGGGTTATGGAAACGCATGTAGATCTCCCTCGTTCTTTGCTTAAATCGTTCGTTATTCCCTAAGATCGATCGCTTTCTGGAAAGCCACCCCAGATCAGTAACCACAACATCTTTTAATAGAGGAGATACTGTGGTTAAACAAGGTAAAAAAAATGGTGGTGTGGCGGTACTTTTTTCAGATTAAAGTCCGACTCGGTTTTAATTTTGTAAATATAGTTTTCATTTTTATTTCAGTTTACAAATTAACTTATTTTATTTAGTGTCCGCTTTCATTTCAGTTTTAGTTTGCGATAACGACTGTGGTCCCAGCAAGTCTAACGCGCACAAACCGGCACCGTCAATCAACGTAGGATAAGCCCAGATCTTAACCTTAACAGACAAACTTATTCAAAGAAGATTCTAATGTAGCAGGCAAACAACTTTATGGCTTTAATAATGAGTGTATTTAGCAGCTACAAGGACAAAAGTTATTAAAAAGCTCTCCATTCTAATGCAAATTTAATAAACAGGAATAGACAGCACTTACGGTGGTTTTACCTACTCCGGCGGTCCATCGTCCAGAATAACTCCTGTGCGTTTCCTCGTCAGGTGTTCGTGCATAACGCTAATGCCGCTATGGTATGCCATCGCACTTTTCAGAGTGTAAAACCACCTTTTTGTTTTGTTGTAATTTGAACTACTCCCATAATTACGTAGTGATATTAAAGAAAAATATTTGCTATAATGAGCATTTTATAAATCCATGCACCCAATTTCTGTACCTGCTTATCCCATTTGCGGTTGCAGGGGGGTCTGGAGCCTATTCTGGAGGCTGTGGGCACAAGACAAGGAATAATCCAGCATGGGGCACCAACCCATTGCAGGGCTTCATTCACACACACATGCACACCTATGGGCAATTTGGCAATTCCAGTCAGTTTTAGCATGTTTTTGGGGGGAACCAGAATATCCAAAGGAAACCCCACGACGACACAGGGAGAACATGCAAACTCCACACCCATGGAACAACCTTGGTCCCAATGGTGTGATGGTGTGACACAACAGTGCTAACTAGGGTTGCAGTGATTCATCGAGTAACTCGAATAACTCGATTACAAAAAATCTTCGATGCTTCGTGTAATCCGCACGACTATGTACTGCTTGGTGATCACCGTGTTTCACTCGGAGGATTATTACTGTCGCACAGTGTGCTCACGCTGCATTACGTGTTGCAGGTTTGATTTGATGGCGCAATGGAGGAAGACAAGGAAAATAGTGTGGAAAGTCAGAGAAAAATGTCTAAAGTTTGGGACAATTTCAAACAAAAGAAAAGCGAAAATACTGTACATTGTGTCCATTGTAAAACCGAATTAGCTTACCACAGTAGCACAACGTCAATGATTCAACATCTCAACAGAAAGCACCCAGTCTATGCATCCAGTCCACAGAGCGGAACCAATACAAGGTAAGCGCGAGCGTTTCACTCACATGTGCGGCTAAGAACAGACGTATTTATGGGCATATGTGTAAATAAAAAAAGTATAACAAGATTCAGCCCTAGTAGCCCCTATTTTTCCTCAACAAAAACACTGATAACACAACGGCAGTGAAAATGATGCTGTCGTAGTTTAATTAACATGGAGCTGGAGCCTGTCTATACACTAAGAGCAAAGAGACGGTTCCGTTACAGAGATGGTAAACTCAGGTGGCGTGAAGGAAAACAACAGCAGTGCTTGCAATCGCTACTAAACCTTTACTGGTAAAGAGCTGGCGAGAGTCCTTAATCAAACCAGCTGTTCAACAAGCTGAAAGGTGAAGAAAAGCGATGTTTTCAGCTGCTCCCATCCACCGCCGTTTGTCTTCCACAGCAGCAAGGCTACAGTAAAGCTATACAAGTTAAAATAGAAGCTGTTTGTATGCAGATAAACTGTTAGCTTAGTTTGACACAATATTTAAATTTGGCAACTTGCAGCAGGCTGACAGCAGCCGTCACACTTTGTCGCAGTGATACCTGCAGCATGCAGGGGTGAGTCTAAAGGGGAACATGGGGTGTACTCAACTTAATCTATTTCAAGGCTTTAGTAATATTATTTTGCAGATTTAGATTAATATGAATGATATTACATAATTATAATAACATAATATAATGTAATATAAAAATTACCCACCCTCCCTCCCCCAACAGCCTTGGACCAGTAAAACTCTGAGACACTGAGTTATTATTATTTCCTCTCTTTTTCAGTGTCTTATGGACAGCTTTGTTCAGGCAGCTGCACCATGTCAGTTGTTGTATGGAGTTCAATCATTAAAAACGTTCCTAAAAAGGAAACCCATGAGCTGTTCATTTTAAGAGACCTGTCTATTTTTATAGTTACTATTGCTCTTTAATAAGACAAAAGTATTTCTTATCCGATTAATCGATGGAATAATCAATAGAATACTCGATTACTAAAATAATCGATAGCTGCAGCCCTTGTGCTAACCACCGTGCCACCCCCTATTTTAGAAATCATGAAAGTAATTTTAGTAAAATTTAAAAAATATATATATTTTTAAAAATATTGATGTTGAAGCATATTCAGCGTCAATGTCATCGGCTACCTTGGCTAATCGCGGCAGCCCTAATCTTGACGTTTGCATTGGAAGTGGCATACGCCTCTTTAAGATCTTGTTTTGTGCTTACAAAATGGTTATAAATGAGACCCCTGGTGTTGTATTTGTCATCTTGTGCTGTAGGTAGTATGTTTCTGGCATGAGTTGTTGTACTTTTGCTCTTTCAATCCCAGACATCATGAGAGTAGAATTCCATAACTCTTTGTATTTTTTTCTTCCAGTGTGGTATGTGTCTCCACATGGAAAGTCTGATTGCCACTGTGCAGCAATAATTGTCTGCATGACCTGTCTTTGGCTTTGCTCCTCTACTGTCTTTGACAGATCTCAGCCATGCAGGTGTATTGCTTCTGTTTATGTGTATGTTTATTTAAGTCAAAAGTGAGGAATATCCTCTGCCTATCAATCAACCATGTTCCAACATATCATCATAGGATTTGGGGAATTGCTTTTCTGCAGTTGTGAGACACTGTGAATTCATTGGGCTGGCTTCATACTTGCATATATCATCAACTAAGACACAAATCATTTGCTTTCTGTTTGCCAGAGAAGGCCTCTTCCCATTAGCAGTGGCAGCATTAATTCCAGGGGGTGTTTTTTCTCATGGGACCTGGAAAATTTCTGGCCAGTTTCTCTTTATAGTTGGCCTTGAAGAACATGGGAGAGTAGACGAGACAACTGGTACTTGAACTTGGGAGTGGCAAACTGCACATTGGTGACATATCTAGGGCTGCAGGGGTATTTTCTACATCTGGCAAAACAAACAGTTGCAGTCTATTGAATAAATGACCATATAAAAGCTCACAACACACAACACAAGAAAGTATTTACATTAAATTGCCAAGTGTTTGAATACTTTGCATTTACCACATTTAAGTTAAGGGCAACTTAATAAAAAGGTAATTTAATGAAAGGTACCATGCAATTTCCATGCTGTCAGAAGTTTTTTACCCTGGATCGGTCAAATGATTGTTGCAATGTCCTCTTCTCTCACATATTGCAGCTTCATTAAACCCACCAATGTTGTGTGAGCCAAGGTTGTCTCCAGTAATAGTTTGCAGTTTGCCTCTCGACCAAAATACTTATTATCCTGGTCTCTGCAAAGCATTACAAGCTGCATCTGATCCATACTTGATCTATTGTGAGGTGGTATGTCTGCTACAGTCAAATTGGCGTCAGGCACTTCATACTTTTTCTTGCCTGAACTTAGTGGATTTACCACTTCAAAGGCATCCTGGTACAATATAAGGCTTGAAGAGTTGATATTTTGCTGAAAAAGCACATTTGATGCAACATTGCTTCCATCCGATTTGTCTTCTAAAAGATCTTTTGACCTAGATCAGGATTTCATCTCCTGCTTATAACAACAAGACTGCTGCCTGATCGACTCACACTGAAAAAGTGATGTGTTTCTTTCACTGCAATGTACTCAGCAAAACATGCTTTTCCTGATTCATTTTGTCCAAGATAAAGAGGGATTGGCTCAACATATCTAAAATGATTTTTAAACACGATTTTTCATTTCTGGTCAGTCTTCAAAGTGCCAGTGTTACATGTATGAAATGAAACCTCTGATTTTATAACATCCAAAATATTCTTTCTCTCACTATCAGACATGCCTAAGAATGTCAGCTTTTCATCCAGGTTATGAAGTAAATGAGACTGCGTCAAAGCCTTCAATAATAGATTGAAGGACTGATGCTGAAAGTAAAAGTTTAGTCTGCAATTTCAAATAAAACAAAGATACATTTTCCAAATAAAGAGACTCATCGGTAAAACCTCTGTTATGTCTCCCTGCAGGTTAGAACATATGGCCTTTGTAAGATTCCCCCCCTGCAATGACCTATTCTCAGCTTACTCATTTGCTGCTGTCTCTGTTATTGTTTCTGATGTGACATGGTTCTGAAAAGTAGATACTGTACAGCTCTTGTGCACTCCTGAGAAATGAGAAGTCAATGAAGATATAACTGTAAATTGTTACTCTTTATCTGAAATGGACAAGTAACCACTTTACATTCCCTAACATGTGACTTCAAATGACCTATTAAACTAGATAAACTATTGCATCTAACACTGCAAAGCTATACATTTCACGACACTCTCAGATGCACATCCCCGTGCTCTACGTCTTTCTTGTGGATGATCTCTGTATATGTGACATTTTAAAGCAGTTGTTTTTCTGAAAGAACAGGCACAATCAAAAAAGGCACATCTAAATAAAAAGTTAGGAAGGCTAGCATGTATCTTCATATACCTAACAAACACAAATTGGTTAAAACATGCATGATCATAATACTGATACTGTCACTGAAATTTCTATTTTCTAGTGATTAAGTGATTAATAAAGTTTAGTATATGTGCAATGATTAATGAATTATTACCTGGATGCATAATGGATGTACTAATAAAAGTCAATACTGTATGTTAATGCCTCAATGGTTTGCCGCCTTTGAAACTTGCCACAGTGACTTTCAAACGTGTGTGTGTAATACACAAACTTACTCTAAAATTTCCAAAAGCATAATATGAAAGTCAGTAGCCTACCTGGCAAGTATGGATCTCACAACCTAAAATAATTCTGAACTTGATAGCAACATCTTGCATGCCCATCTCATGGATGGAATTCCCACAATTATTTAATTTTTACAGTGAGTTACAGTATTTCCAAACATTTTCAGAGGCTAAATCATGGTTATGCCATATTTTTACAGTAATACGCAGTGTTTTATAAAAACGGTAGGCTACTGTAAAAATGTTTCTGCATAAAAGAATATAAAATGATGTGACTAAGCAACGGGGCTAACCGTCATTTAAGCAGTTATTATTTTGTCATACAGGAATCATAAGTACAATAATTTAAGTCAAAGGAATAACAAAAATAGACTAGTATACTTTGTGAAGCTAAATGGGACATATCTATGGCTAACCTCACGTTGTTAGGTGAATCTGTGAAACCTGAATGTCTTCCTTTAGGATGTATTTGCATTGCAGTCCTGTTGTAGGCATATTTAAGTTCTACTGTGCAATACTGACAGATGACTACATTCTCATTCTCTTTTAATGTGACCTGCTTCTACACAAATAATGCTTTTGCTGTTTATTTGTACCGTCATCCTGCATGTGCCGTCTTCCTTCTGCCCAATTGCCCAGTAATTGAGAAGGAAAATCTTAACTGATGCTTTTTAGTAATCGAATAATTGAGTTTAATTAAGTAATAGTGACAGCTCTATTAGCTAATTTCTGCGCTAGATGTCATCCTGAACTTCAGCTGGAATAGATATACAGCTGGCAGTGTGAAAGTGAAGCCTGTATAAATTGATGTGAAATAACATCTAAGCTAAGTGAGGATTATGACCTGTGTCAACCTGTTGGCATACGTACATTAGGTCATATCCGTAGTGCTTATTAGGCTGAGGAAACTGTTTGATTTTGATTAGATTGGTTAATTTCTATTCTGGTGGGTGTGAAGAAGGCAGCTATGACATTCTGATTGTTGTTCCGATCCAATTGCATCCTGCTCCTGTCAGGATTACACTGAGATGTACTTAGAAAGTTGGCACCTGCTCTCTAGCCAAACATGGGGTATGTAGAAAGCCTCTGCACAGCTCAAAACTGCAGTGGAGAGGCCATTTGGGCTCATGAAACATTAACTGGACAAAAACTCTGCTCCCTGAAATAGAAAACAAACAAACAAACAAAACATTTTTAACAATCTTCTCAAAGAATCTCTGGCTTTGAAAATACTGAGAAGCAGAGCAGCTAATGCTAGTATGGTGTAGTGGTGTCAGCCTTTGATCTGAGTAAATAAAATGACCATCAGCAGCACACTTAACCTTAGTGATGCTTCCCCCAGTGCTTAAGGTGCACACAGAGCCTATGCAAAGCTTAAAGAAATGGAAATTCAACATGCACCTTTAAAAACGGGCAATGCATACAAACATGTTTCCCTTTCATGTCATCATGTCAACAGCTTGTCAGATCTGTTGAGAACAAAATCAGCTGTTAAATATGGGATGTGGGAGTGATAGATGGGCTCTATGTGGATTTGGCTGGGGATGGATTAGCCGGGGGGGATCTAGATCTTATCTTATTCAATGTTTTAGTGCCTTTGTTACTGTTCAGAAAGCGTAATTCTCCTTCAGGAAGGGGTGGGGGGTGGGGGATGTATATGCTTTTGGAATTATAAGTGTTCCTGTGGGCATGAGAAAAGGCTCAGCTCAGATGGAAACCAAGATCAGCCTCAGGGTTAAATGTCCCCTGACTGTCAAAGTGTATTGAATTCTCAATACTGTGTGTGTGTGTGTGTGTGTGTGTGATTGCCGTGCTCTGGACCAGTGGGTGTCCAGATGTAGACTTGCCTTTATTTATATCAATGTGAATCAGGGGACATGTTCTTTGGTGTTTGTATGAGTCATACGTTGTTGCTGGATTAAAAAAAAAAAAAATCTGAATCACTGAGTGCAATTGTTCTGGTCTTAGGAAAATCCAACTAGACACAGTTGTAAAGAATCCAACAAAAAAATGTGGGTAATTTCTGTAAGGGACAGGAGCAATGTTAAATTGTCATATGAACACTTAAAGCAAATTTCCTGGAGTCATAACTGGAACACTTGTACTCACTAACAGGATTAACTCAGCTATGTACAATATGATCTACTTTCCTGCACTGTTCTGCTTATAGACATGATTACGGTAAATGGGACTCCTTGGCCTTCCCATAACTCCTATCTGTGACTCATGATTCTGTTGGCCTACCTATCGTTCCTACCTGTGACTCATGATGCTGTTGGCCTACCTGTGACTCCTGCCTGTGACTCCTTCCTCATTATGGGAAGAAGCAGCAACTCTCAATGTGATAGCTAACTTGCTCAGCTCTGCCCCCAGTGGACATCTCTCCTCTTACCTGGTGGTTACAGACAGTTGGTGGGGGGGGTCAAATGGAATGTAACAGTACTCAGGCTAATGCAGGGCTGTGTTGCTAATTGTAGTCCGGACCTTGTAGGTGAGGCAGCACCAGTCTGTCATAAATATTTATAAGGGGAAAAGTAGGCTAGCCCCTGTATCCGTAAATGGAAGATTAAAACAACAAATTAGTTCCTTGCTGTAGAATATTGGTTAATTAATTGTTTTGTTTCACCCTAGAGACATCAGTAATTAGTTAGTTATGTTCATTAAATTAAAATGTATCATTTATCTATATATTTATCATCCATAACATTTTAACCACTGACAGGTGAAGTGAATAACATTGATTATCTTGTTACAATGGTACCTGTCAAGAGTGCCATTATATATTAGGCAAGTGAACAGTTAGTTCTTGAAGTTGATGTGTTGGAAATAGGAAAAATGGGCAAGTGCAAGGATTTGAGCGACTTTGACAAGGGCTAAATCATGATGGCTAGAAGACTAGGTCACAGCATCTCCAAAATAGCAAGTCTTGTGGGGTGCAGTGGTCGGTACCTACCAAAAGTAGTCCAAAGAAGTCCAACTGGTGAACTGGTTGATTTCTGATCATTTACCTGTGGAAGAAATGGAAGGGCTATACGGAAAAAAGGAAAGCTGATAGAAGCAGTGTGACACCTGTTCTGTTGGGAAACCATGGGTCCTGGTATTCATGCGGATGTTACTTTGACATTTACCACCTACCTAAATATTGGTGCAGACCAAGTACACCCCTTTATGGCAGCAGTATTCCCTGATGGTAGTGGCCTTTTTCAGCATGATAATGCACGCTGCCACATTGCAAAAATTGTTCAAGAATGGTTTGAGGAACATGAAAAAGAGTTCAAGGTGTTCACTTGGTCACCAATTTTACTGTATCTTAATCCAATCAAGCATCTGTGGGATGTGCTGGACAAACAAATCCGATTCATGGAGGCCCCACATTGCAACTTATAGGACTTAAAGGATCTGCTGCTAATGTCTTAATGCCAGACACCACAGGACACCTTCAGAGGTCTTGTGGAGTCCATGCCTCAGTGGTCAGAGCTGTTTTAGCAGCACGAGAGGGGCCAACATGATATTAGGCTGGTAGTTTTAATGTTATGGCTGATTGGTGTATATATAGCTGGCTTTAAATTAATTAGTTTTTGAGTGGATCGATCAACCAGCCCCCAGATTTCTGGTATGTCCCAGGCCAGGCCACCTGAATCATTCCGAGATTCTGCCCAGTTAACTTTGCTTCTGGTGCTGACATCAGATTGACTCAAATGAATTTATTTAATTAAAATCTAAGTTTGAACATGGCAACAAAACTTCAGATCTTGTGAAAACTGTTGTCCACTTCATGAGAGCCTGTGTTTGTCCATTTCGTTAAGGGATTTAATATGTATCTATTGTGTGCATTTCATTAAGGTTTCTATTAAATATTATGCCCACTCCATTAAGGGCAGTAAGCATTTTGTCCACTCATTGATTGGTACAGTAATTTATTCCACAGTTATTATAATTAAATGGACAGCATTATGTTTCACAAATTAGTGGTTGGTTAATTCCATTCTTTATGTATAGTGACAGTGACAGACTGGGAGGTATGTGGTTATGCATGGATGCCCTTGAATGTTTGTATGGTGGGAAGTTGCCAGTATCAGCATGTCCTGTTGCCACTCCAGTCTTGAGATGCATCTGCCTAGTGAATCTGATGAGCTTTTCATTCTGAGCAAGGCCGCTTCGAGAGGAAAGGGAAGCCGTGATCGGTGTGACTGTAACTAGGGTTCTGCATTGAGCTGGTTGGTAGCCTCCAGTGAGTGATTTCTCCTGCCATTAACGTAATGTGATCCTATGCATGCTCCAAGGGGGATTATCCTGTTATCCAAGGTGTGTGTACAATGGCTTTTAACTGTCATCAGTGATTTTTATTACCTTAGCTTTAGATGCTCAGATGGTGCTTTCATCCAATCAATATGTACAGTTTTAATGCATTTATACACCTGGGTATTTTGCAGAAATAATTTAGGTGCTCAAGGCTTGAAATCAGAAAATGAACTACTGTTAGTACTGTTATTATTGCTACCTATACCTGTACCTAATTTTGTCTGTCTTTACACTCTCCCTTACTGTGCTGCCAGTGTAATGACTGGATAGGAAGATGATCCAGTTACAGGAGCAACACATTTCCTTCTGGAATCATAGTCCACAGACTAGGAAAGGATGGAAAACCAGGCATAAGCAAACAAATACAAATTGTGATACGGATCTGTAGTCCAAACAAAGACAGAAAATCATAAAGCCAATACAGTTAAGATAGGATAAATAATCAAATCCTAATCACAAGACAAAGATCCATAAAACAAGGCAAGCAGGATTGTATACTGATAGCAGCACATGAAAAAAACACAGTATGGTGGCTCACTCAGTATATTCCAAGTTAACAGGATCCAGGTGCTTTTAATTTCTGCACATTTTTATTTGATGGTGTGTGTTAATATTCAGGGGAGGAGAAGAATGAACTGACATTTCAGTCACCTCCAAACACCTTGTTAATGAAAGGAGAATGGCCAGACTCTGTAAAGCTAACGGCACGGCCACATGTGCAAACATAATGGCTCAGTACAATGCTATGCAGAAAGGCTTCTGAATGTACAGAAAGAATGTGCATCTTATCTACCCTTTAAGCCCAACCTATTCAAATGGCGACCTGCGGAAGTAACCTCTGTGTGGCCCAGCCTGTGAAGTAGAAAAAGCAAAGCTTCCAAAAATGACTAAATAAATAACTACAGTAGAACAGATTAATTCATTTATTCTGAGAAAAATTAATTTCATCCGAGAGTGGCGTTAGAGCCAATAAATTCATAAATACAACATTCCGCGTTGCATAGCAACAGTTAACCCACAATCCAGCGCGCTGTTGAACGTCTGTAGTGAGCTAACATGTCTCGTTCAACCCCGTCCGAAAAACGTAAAATTGACACTGAAAACCGACAGTTTAACCCCTCCTGGACAGATAAATACTTGTTTATTTTACCGCCAAATTCGAACACCAAACCGCTATGTTTAATTTGTAATGAGTGTGTTGCGGTTCTTAAAGACTACAATGTGCGAAGGCACCACCAAACACCCGACCTTTTGCACGAACTTTCCCGAGGGATCCCAGGTGAGGTCTGCAAAAGTGCAAAATTTTATTGCATCTTACAACCGGAGCTGTACTACCATGGTACGCTCATGCACAGCCCAAACCAGAGCTACAGCAGCCTCTTTACATGTTTCCTGGATCTTGGCAAAGAAGAAAAGGCCATTCACAGACTCTGAAACTGTGAAAGATTATATGCTGGCTGTCGTGGATGAGGTGATAAATGATGAAAAAATTAAAACGAGTGTGATATCTGCTGTTAAAAACGTACCCCTGTCAGATACTTCAAACATTCGCAGAGTTGAAATTCTGGCAACAGACGTGTTTGAAACATTGTTAGAAGCCCTGAAAAAAGCTGATGTCATGTCTATAGCAGTAGATGAGTCCACAGACAAAACGGATACCGTGCAATTGTGTTTATATGTGTGTTTTTTTGACGAAAAATGCTTCCGAGAGGAACTGCTCGGCTTACTGCCGTTAGAAGGACACACAACTGGCTCTATCGTCTATGAGAAAATTTCAGCCTTTTTCAGAGACAATGGCCTGGATATGAAGCACGTGTGCATGCTTGTGACGGATGGAGCTCCATCCATGGCAGGAAAAGTGAGTGGTTTAGCAGCACGTTGGTCCGCTGTTGCACCTCAGATGATATCTGTACACTGCATTGTGCATCAGACGGTGTTGTGCGCAAAACTAAGCGGAGAGCTAAAAATGACAATGGAAAGTGTGATGGGTACAATTAACTTTATTTTCTCCACATCAAGTCTCCAACACCGTTTATTTCGCATGCTGCTGTCAGAAATGTCTTCTGAGCACCACGACCTGCTGTTACACAATGATATCAGGTGGCTTTCCAAAGGCAAATCACTGGAGCGTTTTTGTGATCTCAGAGAGGAAATTACAAATTTCTTCCACAGCAGTAAGCAAAAAAAAGGCAGAAACACATCTAAATCGTATACTGGACGACAATTTCATGGCTGATGTCTGCTTTCTCAGCGACATATTCACGTAAATGACTTAAATGTAGGACTTCAAGGCAGAGACAAAACGGTTATCGAACTTGTGGAACAGATGCGCACATTTCAAGTTAAACTGGACCTTTTTGCTACTGGCTTGAGCACAGGTCGAATGCTGCATTTTCTGACGCTCTGCAAATGCATTGCATCCCCGGTAAAAATCACGAAAGTGATGACGGGCTTCATTGCGAAGTTGAAAGAGAACTTTGCTAGTAAATTAGACGGACTTACTCTGCCCACAGAGGTGATATGTTTTGCCAGAGATCCATTTTCTGTAGCAACAGGTGAGGATTTATCCGCCAAAGCAAAGGAAGTGGTCCCCTCCATTGACGAGGGTAAATTCATTCTCGAACTTGTTGACATGCGGTCATCTGTAACCATGGTACAGGAGCTTCACACTAAGGGGGCTGCAAGATTTTGGGCTGACGTCAAGGTACATCAGTTCCCTAACATTAAGAAATTGGCACTTCTCATGCACAGCATGTTTGGATCAACATACACGTGTGAATCAAGCTTTTCACACATGAACTCAATTAAAAGCAGCTCTCGTTCCTCTCTGAGCGACAGTACTCTTCACCAATGCCTTCGGATTGCACTGACATCATACGAACCAAAAGTTACTGCCCTGGTTCAGGACAAAAAATGTCACTTTTCTCACTAGGAAATATAACCGGATGAGTGTAACGTACATATTAACATAATGTTGGATGTCTAATAAAGCCAGGATTAAAAACATGTGATTAAAAACTAATTCCTGTACCCTCAGTGTGCGGTATTCACATGTTAAAGTTTGTAAGTTAACACTGTTCTTATGGGTAGTGCATGGATAGCTTGGACAGCATTAATAGTTCTATTTGATTTTGTTAAATGCATGTGGAATTGGGAATCTTTTCCCTTCCATCTAAGAACATTATCTTTTACGAAACTTTAAGAGGTATAATGTGAAAAGTATAATGTCAGTAACTCATACTTCTGTGTCACTTTGTCTGTGAATAAATCTGTCATGTCTGTCATTGCACTGAGAATTGTGATGGCTGTACAATGGGGTCTATTTGAAAATGATAGCTTCCCCTTTGTCTTCCATTGATGCTTATTATTATTCCATTGATGCTGTCTGTCTCACACTGATGCCTGATGTTCTGTCCCTGATGGGTCATCCATCTCACTGGTGGCTGTTACTTATGGCTGACCATCTGTCTCTCGCTGACAGCTGTACCTTGTTCTCTCATTAATGGCTGATCCTCTCTCACTGGTGACTTGTCTTCTGTCTCTCAGTAATGCTGCATCTTTGTCTTCCATTCATGTTTGGTCCTCTGCCTCTCATTAACTGCTGGTCCTCCATCTTTCACTAATGGCTGGTCCTCTTATTGACAGTTGGTCCTCCCAGACAGCTGATCCTCTGTCACAGATCGTTGGCTGTCTGTCTCTTCCAATGACTGATCCTTAGTCTGTCACTGACAGCTGATCCTCTCTCATAGGCAGCTGTTCTTCTGTATCTCCCTAATGGCTGGATCTTGGTCTCTCACTAATGGCTGGATCTTGGCCTCTCCCTAATGGCTGGATCTTGGTCTCTCACTAATGGCTGGTCCTTGGTCTTTCATGGGCAGCTGATCCTCTCCCTCTGGTGGCTTGTCTTCTGTCTAGTGATAGGGATGAAACCACCTATATTAAGTCTGATTCAAGACCAAGACCTTATAGGATAGAATCTGAGTCAAGACCAAAACTTCGGGTTGGTCAAGCCTGAGTCAAAACCGAGACTATGAGGGACAAGGAACCAGGTTGAGACTGGCAGTGGAAAAACAAAGTCTGTGTTGAGACCATGGTTTTAATTATACTTATTTACTATCATCAGCACCACCCCTTGAAATATTCAAAAGAAAAACTGTTATTTAAGTATCACAGTCTATTTTTGTATTTAGTCACAAATACCAAACCCTAGGGATGCAACGACAACGATATCAGCATGGGGTACACATACTTGTAAAAATTCTCCGATACCAAGAACTGATACCACTTAATTGCAACATTACATTTAAGCTCAAAGTGATGGTGTTTTTTCTTTTTTATTTATTTATTTTTTTAGCTGCCAAATCAGATTTTGGCATCTAGCGAAAGATTTGTTAAGCAAAAACATTTGGGAAGGATAAATGCATAGAACACCAGCACTGGCAATTTGGCGAACATACACGGAGGATTTAGGCAGTTTGGGCATATTTTAAGATAAGGAACGATGACCAAATTCTGTCAAGACGACCAATGAACAGTAAAAATAACAGAGGTTTACTCACTACATTGCTGAGTAGCAGTGGCGACTGCTCTAAGACTACAAGGGAAGCTCCGCTTCCTCTAACATGTCAGAAAATAAATGCTCATATATGCACTGTCGTATTTATATTGGTTTTAATAAAAGTGTGCTAGAACGCGTTCAACTTCATGACGACCTCGTTCAGAGGTATTTATTGTAGATTGTTTGACGCGATTTTCTTCTCATACATTTCCGTGCAGCACAGTAGAGCCCTGCATTGGGACTGGGATCCCACGGACGCAAATCTTACGGGAGTGGAAGGTTTTAAGGTTGCTGCGGGCAGGAGTGGGTGGCTAAAAATAGACAGCGGGTCCGAAGATGGTTAGCAGGATGGAGAGTGCAATTGATTTTGGTAATAAAATTAGGCTGGGGAGAATGAAACTAAAGAAAAGTGTGGAAAATCAGATATCTAGAAAAGCTTTAAATCGCTTTCCTGCGCTGTAGAAGCTTGTGCGGTTCGTTCTGAGTGTACCTGCATCCAGTGCGCCATCGGAGATGGCATTTAGTGTCTGCGGGCGCATTAATAGTTTTTGACCTCAGTTTACGTGTGTATTTGTGATTCAAAGCTGAGAGGTTTTTTGCTGAATTTGTTTTTATTTATTCATTTCTTGTTCTGCTGGAATAAAACATTCGATGCATGTAAACGTATTTCATTATACAGTATATCAATTAATGGGTCTGCGGTTGTGTGCGGGTTTGGACACAAATATTGTGGAAGCGGGCGGTAATGGTCAGAAATTCAGCGGGAGTGACAGAGACAGGCAGCGGGAGCGGGCGGTAATGGTCAGAAATTCAGCGGGAGCAGGATTAAAAAAATAATCCCGCGCAGGGCTCTACAGCACAGTGCATTACAACCTCCTGATGCGCAGCTTCACTGGACCTCTATGCCCGGCACAGAAGAGCTTTTTTCACTGCGGAAAAGCTGGATGGTTATTGGATAAATGCACCAAAATCGTCACTTCCAGGGAAGCTCAGTGTCTCTGGAAGTGAAAGGAGCAGTGGGTGGGCCAGGACGTTGGACTGCTGCATGATGATTGGAGGAGTTGTCTAAAGGGCGGAACCCTTTTTTCATTGACAGCATGTTTTAAGTATACACCAGCACTATAGAGATTCGAGTTCAGTCCTATGCGGATTTGCAGGTGAAGTTGTAAGAGAAAGTGTTGCACTCTGTGTTGTTTGCTGGTGATATAAGCCAATTTTGTTTGTACAAATCATTCTCTAAATAAAAAAAAAAACAATATTATAGTGTTCTTGAATTTGCTCCTTGTTTCAGCATTGTAAAGTAAAGTAAAGTAAAATTAAATTACCTCATGGAAGGGTCACAGACCGTTTTCTGCAAAAGGAACGGAGGGCAGAATTCATGTACAAATAACAATGAATTGTATGATGTAGGCCTAATGTGAGCTTCCCCTGTTTGAAAGACTAGCAGCCGCCACTGCTGAGTAGGTCCTGTCGCACAATTAGAGACCTACCTTGGTGCAGGGGTGTAGGTTTCATATTAACATTGGGGGACTGGTATATCGGGGTCAGAGGTCGCATCGCATTATAGGGCAATTCTGTAGTCATGCTGTATACAGTTCATTTTTTTATTCACAAACTATTGCTGTTGTAGTTACAATATATAAAGTGAAATTTATCTTTCCATTTTCACTTTTATTCATCTTCAGTAGTATGGCAATTTACGTGCGTTAATGTCCCACATTCTGTATGATGAATTTGCAGGAATTATTAAAATTATGCACAAATCGCGACATTCTGCCATGAATGTCAGGCTCTGCACTGTGGAAAAATGACCTCACCTCAAAGTGCACTATGATGCCCCTGTCACTCTCCTGCACCCTGTCTTCTCTCACAAACACATCCAAACTTTTTTATTAATTAAAGAGAGAAGGAGAAGAGTGAGAAAGGCTCAGTATGATACAAAAATAATTGGGTTGGGATTGTGTAGCATGGCCCAGTAGAGCCATATGTCCAGTTTTCAGTCTAATGTGTTACCCCCATAGAAAAAACAGTCACTGACTAAATATCTTTTCGTGCCATAGTGGCACACTAATGAATGTTCTTTGCATTCTAATTTTCCTTGAGAGGAAGAAATCTCTTGTACCTCAGAAACTTTGTTTACATAAAGTTTTGATTATTTTTGGTTGGAAATGGCCTCATTATACATTTTATTTGATACTCATGTTAATATTTAGATTGGAACAAGCTAAGCAAATCTAAAAAAAAAAAAAAACCTGTCTTTCAGTATGGAAAAAATTTAACAACTAGATAACTTAGTAATAAGGCTCTGGAACACGCGGATGGTGAGTGAGCTAAGTCTTTTCCTTTTATTCAGCAATCCAGCACAGCACTCTGCCACACTCAGGTACTAGCACACCCAACACAAGCAACAGCCAGTTGTTATACCTTAACGTCCAATTCCGTATAAGGCCTTCTAAGCCCTAATTGGTCAGAAATCACAAACAAACCAAGCTCAGCCA
>JAAGVU020000230.1:0-16688 GCA_011763525.2 Mormyrus iriodes | reverse complement strand
GGGGGGGGAGTACTGGTGGGCTAGACTTAAGTTTTGCCATATACATTTTTTTCAAGGGCACACGAATGTTTGGGGTCTTGGAAAAAGGCGTGGTTCATTTAATATTTTTGAAAACTAACCAACCCCTCCTGCCACCCCCCAACTTTCTGCAGCCTGGTGGAATACTGACCACAGACTGGCAGTAGGGATCTCTTGCTCTAAGGCACCAAAGAGCTTCTTTTTGGGAGAATATACCTGGTCAGAAATCCCTTTCCTTTTCTGATCTTCGGGGGTGTCTGGGTAGATCACCTGGTCCCGCAGGGACCCCAGGGTCATGTAAGGCCTCTGTAGCAAAATGTCACAGACATAGAATCAATAGATCCTACAGTTCAATGCAATCCTAGACAAGGGTCCAGATAAAGGATTTTTCTCAGAAATGCTATTAAACATTAAATATCACTTTGCAGTCACCATGCAGATTGTCTGACAATACCACTAATAAAAGATGAAAGACGAGTATAACTGGACAGACAAAACAAACACAGACAAAAAGAAAACAGAATAGCACAAGAAAGTTAAAAACATACCTGGGGAACGTAGAACAATTTCCCTCTTTCAGGTTTGGTGAGGCGTCCACCAAAGAGAGGCCAAAGCTTTAAGAAAGAAATGAAACCATACATTGTTAAGTCATTATGGATGATGGGTCACATTTAGCCTCCACAGCTTAAAAATTATATTAAATATCACACTATACTTACTTCTCCAAGGACACGAAAGAGTGAGCTCTTTCCACAACCATTAGGACCACAGACCAAGACATTAGTTCCAGACCGTACCTTTAAGAGAAAACAATGTACATTAATGTTCATCCATACTTGGATAATAAACAGTTCAATAATGCACCCACATATTTTTTTGACTCGACCACTAGTACACATCGTATAGCTAATCAATATCTCATAGACTTTTTTAACCAATTAAGTTAAGTAAGCTGGTGGTGAAATTTCATAAACACATGGAATGGCTGAGGTGCCCCAGAGGTGAGGATTGGGAACTGATGAGGTGTTCATCTAGCTATCCAAACAGGTATGAGTAAATTAACGGAGAACAGAAGAAATCTTTACTCCTTTTTACTGTCACTCTTAATTTGCATGTATTCTAATCTCAAATTGTGTTTTTGTTCGAGAAAATGTGCACTTACCACCCAGATAAATAGCTTTAAACATTTTTTGATTGACTAAGACTTTTGCCCAGTACTGTATATAGTAAATATAGAGTAATATAGAGTTCTTCAGCAAAAAAATTGATGAGGAAAAAACACCAGGATAAACCATAAAATATCTTGATTACTTCATCAACATACATCCTTTTGGACTTATTTAGACTCAGAAAGGGACAGTGTTTATGTCTAAACTACTGGTGCGTGAGCAGAATGGTTAAACATTAAAGTACCTCAAAGGTCAAGTCTCTGATCAGAATGTCCCCATTGGGTGTTGCCAGCGGCGTGTGGTCAAACCTGCCATACAAAACACTCATCTCATCGAATGACCTACACTAATTTGGAGGAATTATAACAATACCTAGAGGCTTCAAAAATCGGAAATTAATATAACGATAAACCACCACATATTTTCCTAATATAGGGGTACAACCTGAGTATAAAAAAAAAAAATAAAAAAAAAAACTTACTTTATGATCTTGTCCACATTGATAATCTCTCCATTTCCAGGGACGAGAGTCAGTTTTTCAACAGTTTCTGAGTTCTCTGAATTAAACGGGAAGGGAATCCACAATTTCACATTTACTGCGATGATCATTACTGGATCATGGACCCAAAACACCACCAAAATATGACATAACAGCTGCTACCTCGATCCTGCTGAGTGACCATGGTTCGCTCGTATTTCCCAGCATTCAGTTCTTTCAGGACTTTCATCAGTTCAGTGATGCGAGCTGTGAACCTGTGTGAAAATGTTACCTCATTACAACGGCATTGTTTTGTTTTTAATCGAAATTACATCGAATGGGTGGAAAGAGTGAGTGAAATACAAAAAGTGGACAAGTTTACACAATGGAGAACCACAGGAAGCAGGAACGGTTGAATGAATGGAAGATTTACCAGGAGAAAAGCTCAGACTTAGCAAGACTCACCCGGACAGCCTGGACATCTCCCTACCAGCCAGCACGATCCTGCCCAAAGCCTGTGACATGCGCAGGAGCATGCGACCACTCTGGTAGTAATCCTGAACGCAGGAGAGAAGTTGAAGGTGCAAGTCAATGCCATTTTTAATGGTGAGTAAACACACGCCTGGAGACGAGCTGGAGGAAGACCCAAGAGTCAACCTGAACATCTAGCCTGCACCAGAAAGACATTTCATTGCATGACTATGAAATTAGATGGTCTGTAAAACTGTATGCTTGATTTTGGAAGAACCGAGGAGTTGAGAAGATGGTATTGGAAGTTTTCAACTGACATAAGTAACCCATTCCACAAACCCTTATGTAGGTAAAATTTTATGTTAATTGGATTTACCTTTCCATTCCATTCAAAATATGGTATAGCAAAAAACAAGAACCAAAATTATACTAATGATACTTACTAAAGAACACATTTAAAAAATGTGAAGATAAAATGTAAATTTACTTACAGGAGCATGTCGCCTATTTGCGTTAGTCCTTCCATAAACTCTACGTATTTTGGATATTATTTCTATTTAAGTCCGGTTTAAGCTGGTATTACGCAGTTCGAGAGCTGCATTTACAGTTTTAATATTCGTAGGTAGCTATCCACTGCAAAAACTCATATTTGCATTTTCAAGCTATGATGAAGTAGCAGTTTTTGTTTTTCTTTTTTTAGTATTTCTATTAGCTGTTCTTAGGTTTACCTCCAAAAGTTCTGCATGTGTGCTCTGCTGATGACGAGAATGGGCCAAATCCAGGAAGGGACGGCTCACTACCAGGTAACCCACTACAGTGGCCAGATCTGAAGGGGTACACGTGGCCAGGGGATGTTGACATCCTAAATGAGTCCAGCATCGTAATTGCCATTCTGAACATGCACAAAATACAGCCAGACTGCTGGATTTCTTCTTCATGGTTACAGACAAATGCCAGGTATCAGACGAAGAACGTTTTTCTTACACTTGGCGATTATGCTGTCTATAAATCCCATGGAGAACCGGAAGAAGATGAAGTTGTGCAAATGGTCAACCTGCAAAAACACGTTAAGAATCAGTGATGGAAAGTATAGGCTTATTTCTAGGCTATACATTCAAAACGATTTGTTTATGAATCAAATGTAAAATACATACACATATTTTATATATACACATACATATACTATACGTTATATACATACATATACACACACACACACACACACACACATACACATTTTATATATATATAGACCTACTTTAAGATTTACTATGGGATGTGTATTTTTTGAGTTCTTACGAGTTTCTGGAAGGTAGTGTGAATGGTCTGCTTCTCTCTTATGTTTCCATTGTAGAAGGCAATCTCTTCACTGCATGGAGAGAAGACATTCCACTAAGAAAATAATTCACCGGAATCTGTTTACATGTCAGACTGTTAGATGGAGTTTTGGTTCCTCTACAATATACCACTGATAAAAACAACCAAACAGAATTTGATGCTGCCATAGGCTGCCATTTATTAATGCCAGAGACAGAGTGTTGGTGTTAGCGGAGCCTGACTGAATTCATTTGGTACAGTCCAGCGGTAGGGAGGCGATCTCAGGACCCACCTGTTGGTGATGAGCCGGGAGTTGACGTAGCGGTACTCCCCCTCATACCTCTGCTCTGTTACAGTCATTTTACCGATGGGGCGCCGTAACCTCGTCAGGAAGAGGCCGGAGATCAACAGGTAGGTCATCATAGTAGCAGGCCCCTGATAGGAACAACAGACATTTTAATATCGCTACAATATAACAACAAACTTGAACACATACATAGTCTGTACCACGATTTTCCATTTAAAAATCAGATTCTCCTTACCTGTGCTCCAATAGCACTTGTCAATTTGAAGATGTACAGACCAATGTCAAGAAGTGGCTGCAAGACAGTAGCATTTATAAACATTTCTCCTCCATTTTAAAGACATCGACAACTCTTGAGCCATCTCATTCATCCACTAAAGAAAGCGTAACCCTTCTGAGACAGCCCCATTGGCTGGAGACACCAGAGATGCAGGTCTACAACGTATGTTTTTGTGATAAACACCAGCTATCTTGAGCCTCTGGAGGCCACAGACCAAATAACTTTATCCGGATGCCAAGCTACATAAATAGCATTCTACATTCTTCAAACCCTACAAATTCTGCTTATTAAAATTAAAAGACCAACTTGTAATACCTTAAATGTCACCAGTAATATTTTGCTTTGAGGTTCTAATCCACTGTGACTATCATTCCCATGATTCTTTGTACTGCCACAATTAAAAACCAATGGCTAATCCTTGTTCCAGAACATGCATACGTCATGACTAAAACATGTCAGTGAAATATTACTTCTGACAAATCAAGTGAGTGGCATGAGCAGTTGTTATAGTGTGCATTTGCCCGATGAGCCAGCTACAATGTGACCTTACCACAGGCAGCCCTTTACCCCAGTTGGCTGGCCGCTGTGTCTATAAGTGAGTTGTCCCACCCTCAGCCACGCCTGACTCCCGTCCACTCTCTTATTCCACCGCATGAAGTCATATGCCCACGCACGTTCCCAGCAGATCCTTTTGAAAGCCCCTCAGTCTTTCAGCCGGTGAACACTAGGCCTCCAGGCTATTAGCTTGTTGGCTAAAGTTACAGCTACTCTACCTCTGCAACAATTTCAAAGAATTTTGGTTCTGCTCAGTCTTTTTTTCACCACACAATGAAGTCTGACATTTAGCTTGATGGCTGAATTTGTATGCAATGAATTTCACAAGCCAGCCATGGTTTAGAGAATCATTCTTCAGGTTTTTCTTGTGCTTGGGGGAAGAGTGGCATGTGGCTCAGCGGGCTGCAACTCAGTGCCTGTAACTGGAAAATCATCAGTTCAAATTCCAGGGTCGGCCAAGTGATTACATGGTTGGGCCCTTGAGCAAGACCCTTAACCCTCAATTGTTCCAGGGACAGGCAGACCCTGTCTTCTCAAATGTATGTCACTTTGGGTCAAAACCCTCTACTAATTAAGTAAAAGGTTAATGGGTGTTACAGATCATTGAAGTGTTTTTCGCAGATGTCTCACGTTCACCCAAGTACAAAAGGAACAGGAAACGCATTAGTGAGCTACCTTGCTCAGGTTAGAGTACAGGTCCACCACACTGTTACAGAACTTCTCCACATCCTGGGTCAGCAGCTGGTCTGCGTTAGCGATACGGTTATCCAGGTTCCCCATCTTATAGTAGGTGTAACCTCTGGAGGACAGAATAACACAGACAAAGCGGTCTCAATCAAAAAGGTTGGCCATATTAAGGTTTAAATAAATCCTTTTCTCCCCATAAAAAGACCCCAGTTGTTCCTTTACAGAAAATAATTATTTTTGCCTGAAAGATATTGAGCAATGGGGGAAAATTCGGTCCAACAGGGTCCCTTAAAATGACAACTGAAGCAATTAAATATTCTACCTTATTCAATCTGCAATGAAAGGGTACGTGACATAATGACAGTTCAAGCAAAGCTGCCCCTTTTCAGGGACAGAAAGGAGAAGTGTGGGCAAAGGAACAGCAGCACTTACTTCAAGTACTCATCATAAAGGTGTCTGGTGAGCCTGACACGGATGCACAGCTTCAGCTCATTGAGGCCCAGCTTCAGGAAGTTGTTCACTAAAGCTATCTAAACGAATCAGGGTCAAAAGAGAACTTATCGGACAACTTGACAAAAACTATGAACCTCCACCATCTGTAGCTTTGTCAACCAATCATCAATGCTGTGTTGTGTCTGACAAACAACATACATGCAAAAATGTACATACCACAAGGAGACAAAACTGTTAAGAATTATTACAGATACAGAGGTTATAAGAGGTTATTCTTTAATCTAGGAATAAAGTATTTCGATTGCTTGAAGTGTGTGAATCCATAATTCTCCTCTTTCACTTAAAGTAACTGTTCTTTGAGTATGATAGAAACATGCAACTCAGCACCCTGCCATTCATATGAATTATGGCTCATCAAGCCACACACATTATTAAACTGAAAATGAATGCCCAGTTACGGTAAAGTCATGTGATCAGCAGTCTGCAAGAAAACTCAGCCCTTTTAGAATCCAAACGTTGGTAAACACAAGTTTCTGCGCCCGTTCATCAAGATTCCTTTCATTAATTCTGGGTATGTTACCATGTGATTAGCTGGGTGAGGTTAAACCTAAGGGCACTACTTAAATCCTACAAAGTAAAATATGTTACAAGGAATTTGCATTTCCACATAATGCAGTCGATGAAATCAAGGTATCAATATTAGCTTATTTGGCCAAATATTCTTTTAAAAATAAAAATTTAAAGATACACTTACAAGAGGCATGGCGGTAATAAAGTTGAACAAATACTTCTTGAAATCTTTTGTCGATCGACCAATAATTGCACTGCAAACCACAACATGCAGAAAAGGAAAGCATAGTCAATATACGGAACGCATAGTGGACGGGTCACAGAAGCAGGGGTGTCTACCCTGTTGGTAAAACAAACGGGCGAAAAGGGACCTGGAAATGGCAGATAGCCATTTCACACCTTTAAAAGTTTGGTCAGTTTTCTTGCTCTGTAAGCCATACAATTACAGTGATTAATAAGTTACTCAGCCACAGATGCAGACAGTTATTAAATCTTATTATCCCCATGCTGACATCATAGGGATGAAAATTACCCCAGGAATGACGGAAATATAGGAAAAAAAGTGCTTCTTGAATAACACAATATCTCTGCTAACAATACCACTGGAAGGGATTAAAAAAAAAAATTAGCATTGAGGCATTACAACTGCACATAAAACCAGTTAAAGTCAAGGCAAGTCGGCTATGAACTATGACCTATTAACTACGTGCAAAGTATGCTATGACGAAAAATTACAGAACAGCCCTTTTGTTGTATGGAGAAGAGAGTCCAATCTGGGCTAGTCGTTCTTCCCTATAGTAGTGTGGCTATACCGAAAAACCAGAATACCCAGAATATGATACTGCTCCATTCAGAGGTAGGAGAAAAGGGGCCTGCGGGATGAGGCGGCCTGCTTGTACGAGGGGACAGCACTGGGATTTCCTCAGTCCCTTATCTCTATCAATGGCCCAGTGTCTGTGGAGACTGCAGGGGCTCGGGACACGTCCAGGAGCTTACCTTTCGATCATTGTTCCGTTCTGGATCATCCACACGTCGCAGTAAGTACGAGCAACCAGCATTACTGCGATGAGGACCAGATATCCCGACTAGAACAAAAGCAGAGGAATACAGTGACTATCAAATGACTAGTACAAATACCCTCAATTAAGAAAGAAAAAGAAAGTTACATAACTGTTTTTGAATATTTTTGGAACGACAGGGGTTGATTATTTATAAACACCTGTAGAAGCCTGTAAAATTAATGCTTTTAACTGGCTTGTAACATTTCGGCAATGTCAGATGAGAGTAATTACATATTTAATCTTTTCTGAAATGCTTATGCTTTTGTCATATTCATATTTGGTTCGTTCAGTGCGGCTTCCAACAAAGTTGCTGCAGAGTGTTTGCAAAAGGGTAAGCATACTTACACACAGATCACATTACATTGACACACACATCCATATATAATTTAAAAATATATCATATTTAGACACTGTAACAAATACTGTATAATGCTGTAATACTAACAGTTATGGGAGGTACTATTGAAATAAAAAAAATGCATATTCAACATAGACTCACGCCCCATTTCAAAGTCCAGAAGCTTAGGATAATTCAACCATGACAAATTTGAACTGGGTGTTCAGATATAACTATATTAGTGTTGTAATACCTCGTCACGGAACAGCACAAAGCTACAGAGGTCATGTTGGTGCCCTAAACCCACTTATTATAATGGTTTCACAACGTTCAAAATGAACAAATTAGATAACTGACCATAGATGAGGTGGAAAATTCAGCGTTAAAAATGACGAATAAAGAACACAAACCTCTTTGCAAAACATACTAGGAACCATAATCCTGCAGATCCGGCAAAGTCGTGCAAAGAAGACCCTGTCCACTGCAGCCCGGTCCTTCTTCGCTTCCTTCTGCAAGCGCAAAACCACGTGCGAATCGTAAGACAAGGCGTTAACGACTCACAATATATATGTACAAGTTTTAAAATTACAATCTTACAAAACAACATTAACACGAGGTGCTGGATGCCAACTGGGCGCTGCAGTAAAATACAGATAAAACCAACATTTTCTTAAATATATTATGGAGTACTTACGTCATTATTCAGCTGTAGTTCTGACTGACCTTTCTTACTAGAAAACACAAATAAAAATATTACTGATATTATTACTATTGAAGAAACCGGTGTTGTATGTGCTGTGGAAAACAATAATGGAAAAGACTAAAAAGATCACTGCGATGATATGCAAGGCTGCCCGTAGGATGAACCTATCCTGTGTATGTGTCAGTTTGCAGGTGCCCGTTTCCCTTTACAGTCACACTAACTCGCCCAGACAATGGTGCCAAATGCCAAACGGGGCTGCAAACGCCGCGGACGATCTTGAACTCCGCCGACACTGACGGACAGAGCCGTTGCTGTCATTAGACGCCGGTTTTCTAAACGCACTGTTCAGAAAGGCTGCGATAGCACCGACGCGTCTTTTACCGGCTTTGCCGTGTCACTACTGACGTTACCGGCGTGCAACATTGTAGCATCTCGATTTTATCGGATACAAAGGCTGCCATTGTTTGCCGAAAAAACACACCAATCCGATCGGCCACCGATACATTTTAAATTTCATCAAAATGAGCAAGCTGGGAGTGCACGTATATATCCGCAGACTTCCAAACACGGACAAAGCCCCCCGCGCTACACCTGACTGCATAGGTATCTACCGGGTTGCCTCCACCCGACCTTTTCTGTCGCTGTTGTTTTTATATTTTCAACTGAATCAGCCACAAAGTTTTGCGTCCCCAGGGATCGGACCACGTACCCGTTGGGCTTGGCGGGCTTCCGTCTCTGCTTGAGAAGGAAAAGGACGAGGAGGACCCCGCTGACTATGGAGGAGTTCTTAGTTGTCAAGTACTTGCTGAAGGCCGCCATGTTTCGCACACCAAGTTGGCCGGTCAGAGAACAGCGTCATGCATGCCGGGATACAAGGAGGAGA
The DNA here is from genome assembly GCA_011763525.2 of Mormyrus iriodes. Taxonomy (NCBI): domain Eukaryota; kingdom Metazoa; phylum Chordata; class Actinopteri; order Osteoglossiformes; family Mormyridae; genus Mormyrus; species Mormyrus iriodes. Next base: position 7,402 of record JAAGVU020000230.1, on the reverse strand, counting down.
CTAGAGACAAATTGCCCTTGTGCAACTGCTTAACACGGCACTGAAACGGCTTGCGTTATGGAGGGTAAAGTCCTCAGTGTGTGTTACACCGTCTGTCACGGTCCCATAATAAACCTCATTGGAGTAGGAAATTGAGCATCTTAATGCGCATCGGGGTAAATAAATGTCTGACTGCACTTACAGGGGGTGGACAGAAAAAGGAACGGGGACTTTTCCTAATTTAAATTACAAACGCAGCTACAAAGATGAATTAATTATCGGCATATGTCAGCTATTAAAGGGGTCTTACAATCAGCAACTCTATGTGAGTTTTCAAAGCATCTTGAGTTCTGAAGAGGTCAAATAATGCCTGGAGAGCAGGTGCATTAGTCACATGAAATGCAAATAATTTTAATGTGTCAAAAAGCAGTCTCTGAAGTGACAGTATAGGACAAACATGTACAAACAGCCAAAGAATATGAGACCATTTTATATGATCAGGTTTACCTCACGGTGTGCACATATTCCAAGATCCTGTCCTATCCTGGAAGCCATGGACACAAGACAAGGAACAGCCCAGGATGGGGTACCAACCCATCACATGGCACACTCACACACCATTCATACACATATGCACAAACACCTGCATCCAATTCACCTTAGCATGTTTATGGACTGTGGAGGGAAACTCGAGAGCCCAGAGGAAACCCTACGACAACATGGGGTGAATATGTAAACTCCACACACATGGATGCATGGCAGAGACTTATACCCTGGTCCCAGAAGTGTAAGGTAAACAATGCTGCTAACCACTGCACCAGTCACCAGATTTAAATATCACATGAGCTAAATGAGAATATCTGGATTACAGTATGCAGATATCCACTTACATTACCCCTCAAGGAGTAGAAACGTTTCTTCTAAAAGAATGTTCCAGTATCCCACCACCCACACTTTAGGACTTGTTTGACTGCATTCCGAAATAGACTGAAGTTGTCCCAAAGGCAATGGGTGATCGTACTCAGTATTAACATACTGTCAGGTGTTTGTATTATCAGTCAGTTGTATGTTTAGATTGTAATTCACAGAAATTATTAGAATTCTAAATTCTTACTCAACATTCTCCTCTCTATCATATAATTTTATTAGTTTCCCAATTGTGCAACATAGCATACAGAATGCAATATTAACATCTAAAAAAAATTGACTACACGTTTAACTCGGTGTTTGTAATCAGCTAAATGAGTTACATCCACTAAATTAACATTTGATATATTTGCATTCACTGTCAGATATGCATTGTTTTAAAATGTCGATAGCAACAGCAAACTTGTAAAAAAAATGGAGCAGGATAGTCACTAGATGGCAGTAACAGAGTTTAGACATTAGATGGTGTTTCCTTAATTTTCTCAGCCGCTGGCCTGTCTGTACTGTTTCCGTAGTAGTAGTGCTTATTCCCAGCTACTGGCTAACACGTTTTGTCGGCTGTAATTAATGTAGCAAAATATATATAAATAATACGTTGATAAAATAATATTAAATTAATAATTTTAACCTATAGCCAAAATATATTCATCCAACCTGTATTTGCTACAGTATGAAAGTATAAGAGATATTTTTTTAAATAATTGTACGGGCTATGTATTCTGAAAACTAACACGCAGAGCAGTAGGGTTTTAGAAAATTTGCTGTATGAAAAATATATAATAAAGAAAACACACAGATTTATTATTTTGTCCTAAAGCAGTTCCAATGATATTTTTTTATTTATTATAAGTTTTTATCCAAAGCGACAAACGATTGTGAAAGCAGGGTCAGTCAGTTCCTGGAGAAATTGGGGTTAAGGGCCTTGTTCAAAGACCCAACTGTGAAATCCCTCAACAGACCAGGGGATTGGAACTAGTGACCTTCTGATCACACGAACACAGGATTACCTCACAGAATTAAACATCAGAGTCATATAACTTTTGCCCTGTGGGAAATTATGCATGTGGTAGAATTGGTACAAATACTCAGTATACTGAGGGCTCAAATCCCAAATGTTTTGTAACCCTGGACAAGATAAGCAGATGAAGGATGGATGGGTGGTTGGGAATATATAACTGACCAACATGTTGGCTCCAGAACAACAAACAATAAAAGGTGTTCTCTTGTCTCTGCATAACAATTGTAGATTTTATTATTTATTTTATAAATAAAATTACATCAGTCCTTTTTGTGATGTTGTCAGACACTATTTAAATCATCAGCAGACTGTATTTGATATAACTGGAAGCCTTTTATATACATGGGTGGAGTGCTGGCTCTGCGGTTAGGGATCTGTGCCAGCAATCGGAAGATTGTTGGTTTGAATCCCATGAATACCAAGCATGATCCTACTCCATTGGGCCCCTGAGCAAGGCTTTTAATCTGCAATTGCTTCGACCTTACTCTGCATCCAGCCCTTCAAGGAGGTCCTCCAGCTTACAGGGAAATTTGGGGGTTGGTGGCAGGATTGGCACTCCAGCCACCGGAAAAGCACTCACACTGGGTCATTCAAACTAGTGTGGTGCTGAGGTATCACCCACCGCATGGCTACACTCAGGTTCTCATCCCTGAGGTGGTTTGTCGTGTGGTGGGTGCAGCAACGTGCTGTAATCAGCGCATGTGCCTTACCTTTTACATACTGGATATCTCAAGTGGTCAAATATTTTCCGATGTACTGGTTATAACCTTTTTTATCTATGACAACGATACCCTTAATAAACGGAAGAACGGAATAGTAACCAGACAGTACACGGCATCCGTTCTAAAATTACATGAGAATCGAAATGTGTTTGCTAAGCACCTCAGAGACCCCATCGCTGCATGCAGGTCGCACTGCACACACAGCAACGGGTAAAACACCTGTTGTTAAGGGAAGCCTCTATGATTAGATAGGTATACTGGTTTTCCCCTCCCCGCGTTCGGATAGCCAATAAGAAGTTGCGTGGCGCATGACGTGTGAAGGGGGAGGGGCCGGTAATAGAGAACACGGTGAATCACGATTTTAACTCGCTTGAAAGTGAGACAGAGTAATTCTTACTGTAATACTGTGCTCGGAGCAAGGGTTCGGAGACGGGGGTTTACTTTAAGGGGCCAAGCTCGATTTCCGGACTTCCCGACAGGGCGATGTTACTGATGCAAAAATCAGGTGAGCGCGGTGGTCTTTAAGACCCGCTGTCGTTAAAAATAACTGCTCTAATAAAACAATTTGGCTAAATATGTGCAATCCACATATTGCAAGTAGGGGCGCCTAGTTATTCATTCGTTTGTTTGTTTGTTTGTTTGTTTGTTTGTTTGTTTGTTTGTTTGTTTTTTGCAAATGTTAAATTGCTTGCGTTTTTGTTGTTTTACACTGCTGTCCCCATAACTCAAAGGGACTTTGACTTAATGTGCTTGGCATAGACTTTGTTTAGCAAATTATTCTGTTTAATAATAATTATCATAACGGTATCGAAGGCTGCCGTTTGTAATATTATCAGGCAGGCTGTAAGTGACATGCATTACCTACTTTGGGAACATATCCAGTTTTCTATCTGTGGACTGTGATTATATAGTACGTTCTGAATATAGTGTTACAGGTTACCTAGATACCGGTTCAACTTAGTGATGGGTGTTGTGGGTATGCCTTATTAACTCCATAAGGCACTCCTGGTCTATGCATTAATTGTTATGGTTTATTAACAAGCTGTTAATATTCACCACAGAAGGTCCACATGTCGTGTTGCTCAGGTGGAACGGACTCGGTCGGTCACCTTGTTAGGCTGCAATAACGGCGACTATTGTCGCAGTATGGTCACGTAAAAAAATATTTTTCTTAATAAAGTACATCCGTACGTTTTGGAGTACCTAAACCGATGTTGCATAGAGGTTTGATTTGTACTGTTTAAAATTTTGGAATTTAAAACTTTTTACAATGGCCCTTATTCTATGCTGTGCATTTTACTAACTAATATCGATATTTTTAGTATCTCACGATACAAGTAATGCAATTTTGTAGCATTACTCAGTGACGCTTCTTCTAATAGTCCCAACCCTACTTTTAGAGAACTGTGGAGTTCATACTGAACTTGTCGTCACATTAGATTTTGATATTTTGATGACAGTATCAGGTCAATAAGCCTTTCACAGAAAAAAGATAACCACACTGTCAAGCAGTTATCCTGCAGCTGTCTTAGCGGGATGAAATATTACTAATCTTATCATATGCATGATACGGTTAATCTTTTGGTAATTATTAGAATTAATGTTTAAATAAAATGTACTGGCATATATATGAATGTGGACATTTCTCATATAATGTTAGATTTTTTTTTTGCATTCCATGCGAAAATGAGTCATGCGTGAGAACAGAGTATTGTTTGCTGTTGTTAATGTGATGATATTGCGCTATCAAACAGGAGAATTGCCCTCTTCCTGTTCCCTTTCCTGAAGGAAAAAAAAGCATCTTATTGCCTTAGGGGTAGCTCTCCACTGCCTGGAGTCACGTGGAGCTCAGTGGTGAGAAGGTGTGGACCACCCTGGGCAAGAGCTTGGCGGCGTGGGGATGCTGCGACACAGCAACAGTGGTGGGAATAGGCGCTCCTTGGGCATCTCCAACCTCTTCCCCCTCTCTGCGGGCTCGGGGACTTGGGGTGCCAGCCGAAATCCAAAGAGCAGTTCCCTGAACTCGGTCAGTCTCGATGGCGTGGACGGCCCTGGGGAAGACCCCGGCTACATCATGCAGCTGGTTAACGACGTGCGCCAGGTCGCAGACGTCCTCCTGCGGCTTAAGGAGACCTTCCTGTCCGAAGGTACGTTTTCATATTTCATTTCACTGTTGCCATATGTTACGGACAGCGTTGCTCTTGATTTATGTGTGGTGGCTTTTCTCCAGATGGAGAACTGGGCTGTATCTTGAGACCAGAGATCTCTGGATATGATCTGAATCAGCAGTGATGTTCTCATGAAATTCTTCTTGTTGTGAATCATATGCCAACATGGATATCTGTTGGATTGAAATCATCACCCCAGTAGACCAACATTGCCAGCTGGTTATTACAACTCAAGCTACTACAAACAGATTTTTAGCCAAAATGCAGTTTTTTTGAGCTTGTAAAACCACTTGTAAACTGGGCTATAAAAACAAAAATGTAGCTGTGGGATTTTTTGATCTGTAGTGGGTTGGACTGAACTACTGTTTGAGCGTTCAGTCAGATCTAGCCAGCAAAGCCGTTGAGTTACGGTTAGGTACAGCTCTCTTTTGTACCTTATGGTAACCTTTTCCAAACTGTCAACAGCAGGCTTTCCATTACTGCACTGGACTGGTGCTTAGTCAAGGTGCCGCTTTCCCACAATCCTTTCTGGCCCTGAGTTATATAAACAACATTGTTTCTCGGTGGTTTAGCGTACAGCTATGGTCCTACCGAATGCCCTCGTCTGTTTTCTGGTTGGTGGGCTAAGTCGAGATGAAGGACACAGTTATATCTGTATAATGAAAATGCACCTGCAAAGTTCAGGGTATCCAAGTAACCCAAACTAACTATCATGTCCTCTAAAATAATGAAAAAATGCAATGTAATAGTACCAAGAATATTTGTTTCTGTTTCTAGCAACTTGAAACAAAGGAGCTTGTTTGGAGGCCAAAAAAAGTGAAACGTATCCATCCTCCTCCCCCATCACTCCCAGTATTGGATAAACAGTTGGACGATGGATTATGTAATACTGACTCAGTTTCCTTCACACATTATATATACAACATTCCGGGAGACTATTATGATGACTGTAATTCTAGATAATATTGGATTGAGTAACAACCTATTACAGGTGTACCTTTAATAAATCTACACATAGTTTATTGGGTTTTTTTGTCTTGTGGACATGAAATTCTTTATCTTTAGAAAAGGTCATTTTGGAAAAAGAAATACAGTCATCAAAGTAGTTGAATCTGGTCTTTAACATGATCTAGCTTTGATGTATGTGGCTCTTTTAAATTTTGTTATATGATTGATTCTTTAAGATGTATATTTATGCTTGAGCGTTGTCTGTTTGAGAATAAGTTCTGTGCTAGTAAAATCAAAAATATTGCTTTACAAAGGTTCATACTTGTGCAAATTTTCCAGATAATATAGCTTGTTAACTACAGACACAATCAAACACACAGCTTTACTTTACTCAATGAATTCACTTTTTTTTATGTGTTGCTGAATACCAGAAAGTCCCATCACACAGTGTGAAGATCTCTGCTGTTGTAACCTGATGGAGAATGAGTTGGTCTTAAATACAGCTCATTCTGGCCTGGCCTTGCGCGGGAAGACCAGCAGTTGGCTGGCAGTCCTAATCTTTGTTGCATTCCTCTTAATGGAGGGGTAGCTGGTGTTTCTGCCTACATAGACAAACTTTGAGGTCCTGCAGAGGTTCGAGGTGATCTGCCTGTCAACAAAGCATTCCTGGAAGCCTGAAAGTATGACAAAGTACATTGTTGTTTTGTTTAATTATAATTTAAGCAAGGGATTTTTTTCCCTTTGTACTAAGTGAGATATGTCGAGCTACGTGGCCCAGTGTTTATATTTTCAGAGGTAAAATAAGTGGTATCTAGTTACTCAAATGTGTACGTTTTAGAATGAAGATAACGAATATACATGGTTGACTAATTTAGCTATCAAATTATCTTTAAATAAAACAAAAGAGAAATCAAGAGTCAAATACTACCCAGTTATAAAGGGTGTTGAAAGTTTTTTTTTTTTTTTTTTTTAAGGTGGGGGTTGGGCTTCTTCTGACCTATATTTTGGTCATACTTTGAAATCTGGGTAACTGTTATCTTTATAGGAAGCACTTAGCCAGTCATTAGCTGCGTTTCACAGAAGTTCTGTTTAACTTCTTAAAACCGCTTGAATCAGGCCTGGGATTGGCAAGCCATGCCTCATGAGAATCACTATAATTAAACGTGTTGTGTGTGTAATTAAAGATCTCCACTTGTAACAGACTTTGGAAGTGTGTGAAAAGAGTAAAAAACAGAATTTTTTTTTAGGGGATTCCTCCCGACCCCCCCACATCCGTGGCTCGGCTTTGCGTCATGCAGAACCCTCTTATGCGCTCCTTGTCTGCAGCTTTTACGGCTCTAGATGATTGGTTAGTTAACCTGGAGATTGGAAACTAAAACCTGACTGCCAATTAAAAATGTGATCACGTTTTACCTCTGATAGGCCTACCGACATTAAATGACTGATCTACATTTAACTAGGCTAGAAATCAATTTAAACCGGTTATGATTTATTTTAATGCCCCATTGTAGTTATTATGTTAATACATTCAAATTTTACATTTAAGTTTAAAGTTTATATTTTGACTGTCTTACGGTAATAATTTGGCGTATTAAACATTTCTGAGATGCATCTGAAATGTATAGATTTCTACTCATGGA
>JAAGVU020000229.1:0-16753 GCA_011763525.2 Mormyrus iriodes | reverse complement strand
AACACTGAGTAAACCTTTACCAGATGACCTCAAGGGTCTCGATATTTTGTAATGTTTGAGTAAATCAGAAATGTATTCAGGCCCAAGACCATTTAATGCTTTGTACACTAATAATAATATTTTAAAATCAATCCATTCTATTGTGCCCTCACACTAATTTGCCCTGCACTGTCGGAAAAAAGAATACCAATTTGTACTTTTGCTTATCACTGGGGCTGTACCCTCAAGAGTCATTTGTACCCTAGCTGTAGGTAAATGTACCTTTTAGTCTAATTTAAGGTACATAAATGGACTCTGAGGAACATCCTCAAGGTACAAACAACATTAATGTACCCCAATGGTACAAAAATGTTCCTCAGAGTCCATTTCTGTGCCTTAAAAGGTACAAGTACCTACAGCTATAGGGTACAATTGGCAGAACCTTGAGGGTACAGCCCCAATGACAAGCAAAGGTACAAATTGGTACTCTATATTCTGAGAGTGTGCTAAGTAAACCTGGCCCTAAGACGTGTAATTGTGATTTCTCTGGAAAACACCAAAACGTGGGACATTTTTTAGTGTGCCTTGGTTATACAGTGCCACCTGGGAATCCTGCCAGGATGTGTTTGTGCTTTCATAGCCCATGAACCTATTAATTCCACAGGGATGCAGTACCCCTGTGGGTCCAGTTGTGTTTTTGTGGACAGTTAGAACTGACGTGTACCTTTGCTAACAAAGATCAAAAACATAGGAAAAAATTTTTTGCAAAGCAGTGATTTGTGTCTCTGAATGGTTGGTGCTCGTCTCTGTTTTTATCACTTTCTGTCACCTATATTAAACATTCAATAATAAAATGCTGTTTTGTGCTGGTGTTGTGTGTAAAACTATTCACTGGTTCTGCAACAAATCTATGTTTAGACTGCAGGACTGCAGGGATGTGTCCTGAAAGTGTGGAATCAGCTGAATCCTCCCAGATAGTGTCTGGCAAAACCTCTTATCCATAGCAAAACAATCACAGTTCATGGTCCCTTGTTGAGAGAATATCGCAGTTAGCCCAGCTAAACTGTAAGCCTGCAGTGGGGGAGTAGCTCTGTCGTGGAGTGTATGCTTTGCATGTATAAAGTCCTGGATTCAGTCCCCAGCATATCCATTGCGGCTTGTTCTTCCCCACTTACTGTCTGAGTGTTTATGCGGGAGGTGTGTGGCACTGGAAAGGCCCTGTACCCTTTCTCAGTTGCTTTTTCAATTACACATCACTTATCACTTAGGATAAAAGTGAATAAATGTAATTAATACATTTATACATCACAATACATCACAATCTTTTTATATCCACCTTAATAATAATAACAATAACAACAACAACAACAACAACAATAATAATAATAATAATAATAATAACACATTTAATCAAAAAGTGCTGCAAAATCCAATATTGATGTTATATAGACATCAAGGGACATAGGAAGTCAATCGGATTTGGGGAAGATTTCTGGTTTCCGGAATGGAACTCTCTTTATATATTACATTTTGACATATAGGGGAAAACCAGGCATTTGGCTCGATGTACAGGATTAAGTGAGATGTTTCTTAAGTCACTGCAGCATTCCTTACTGGCTAGCCAAAGAGGTTCCTCCATTTCCTCCAAAGTTGCCTGTGATACGGTGAGTTTATCTGCATGAGTTTACTTATTGAATTTGAATTAATGGCTTTGAATTTGGCAGAAATTGGTGCTAACAGTCAAGGGCATAGATTTGGGTATGGATGGTAGGGACATGCCCCTTCCAATATTGTAGGAGTGCCATGCGTGTTTAGGTGGGGCAAGGGGTCCAGGGCTGAGTTGGGTTCTACCAATATTGAAACTGAATCTACACCCTTGCTAACAGGTAGTGCTGTCTATATCTTTGCTACATTAACATGGGCCAGATTTGGAGTTGGTTCCAAGAACTTATGATGTTATTGAAGTGGTAAGCAGGAGGGATTTCCCCAATCAGGAAAGGGAGTGTTTCATCTTTGTTAGTTTCACTAATTTCTAACAAAAACATTATGACATGGCAAACCATAACAGTACATTCTGTAAAAATAATCACAGCAGGGATAATATTAAAAAGCACTTTCCAGTGCTAGAAATGGATTTCTCATGCAGCATTGATGAGAAGCCGCCCCAAACAACAATGTCTTTTCATAACCATCTGCTCCATTCAAGAACTTTTAACTTATTCATGGGTGCTGTGCTGTTCTTCTAACAATTAAGATTCAAGATTCAAATATATTTGCCTTTTGTGCATCAGTATATAGGAGTCCTTATTCACATCATCCAATCAGCAACGTATAATACCCAAAAGGATTAAACTGCACAAAACAAAGGCTTTCATCAACATCAAAGCAGACATATGACTCAGTATTGTAAAGGTACGGTACAAGTCAAAATCTGGACACACCTGCTTTTAATGCCTTATAGAAATGCACACTTCATGGTAAAAGAACTTGAGGCAATGAGGCAATATGTATCAAATATTGCAATGACCATAGAAGTGTTCAACATCTCAAAATTATCTCAGATTTTAGACTCTTCAAAATAGCATGCGTTTGCTTTGATAACAGCATTGCAGTCTCTTGGCATTCTTTCCACTAGTTTCCAGATGTAGCCACCTGGAATGCTGCTCCGAAAGTCTTGAAGGAGTTTCCACAAGTTCTGGGCACAAGTTGGCTACCTTACATTTACTCTTCAATCCAACACAGCCCAAACTAGCTCTTTAGGGTTTAGTTTGGAGGGTTGTGCGGGTCAGGTCACCCGTCACAGCACTCCATCTCGTTCCTTGTTCACAAGGTAGCACATACTACTTCAAGGTATACTTAACGTCATTATCTTGTTGGAAAGCAAATGATTTTTTTTCAGGAGGTGTGATCAGACCTTTGACTAGTTCTGTACATATGTATGGATAAATATAAAATACAAAATACATAGAAGAAATGGCTGAAACAGAATCAAAATGGTTTATTTAAATATAATTTAATTTTTCATAAGATTTTAGCTCCGCAAGCCTGTCCTGGATAAGCGCTTGGAAAATGAATGGATGAATAGATGGATGGATGGATGGATAGATGGATGGTTAAAATATTAGGATTTCTTAGGCATTTTTGAGGATTTTATAACAAGGATGTCAACTTCCATCTCCACGAGCCATGGTGCTGCTGGTTTTTAAATTTGTTTCAAAACATTCTCTGATTTGAACCTGAAACAGTGATGAAACTGACCAAAAATTCTACAAAGACAATAATAAATGAGGCAGGATGGCAGCTCCAGTCATCAGGGCTGGACTTGCTGGTTGACTCATCATTTTCGCCTTCAGTACACCATTCCAGTTCATCTTATGACCTATACTTGTTTTTTTCAGAGCAACATGGGAGATGTACGACTTTTGACAACCACCGAAATCTCCAAAGTCAGCCTACCCCTGATCCAGGGTTCTCAGGTCACAGAGGCCCCCACCTTCATCCTTCCACCCCGCAATGTCAGGGTCAGGCTGGGGGGCACCGCACGGCTTGATGGGAAGGTATGACATCAACTATGTTGAGTCTGTCTCTGCGTACATCGGTACATGCAGACACCCAACCCAGCTTTGTGTCGCCTCTAGCATTGTATTTGAAAGCATGTATATTTTTTTTCTCTCAGAAAATTGCAAACCACAACTGACACGTTATTTCCAGCCAGGGAGGTGCTCCCATTCCCAGAAGATCAGGACGTCTCTACTTTTTTAGAATCCCAGTGCTTTTCTAGTATTAGCAGAGGGATGATAGATTGTCTGACGCTGGAGAGCACCGGCTCCAGCTCAGTCTCTGAGATGTTTCTTCATTACCACTTTGTGTTTCAAAGACAGCTGAACACATATTATTTATATAATCTCCTATTTAATACAGGGTGAACCAGCAGGCCATCCCAGCTAGAGAAGGCACAAGGCAGGGAAATACCCTGCATAGGTTGCAGTGATCGGATGGTGGCCCTCTGCCCTTGGCATGACCCCGTGGCTTTCTGTCTAATCCGGTCCAGCGGGGAAAATGATTTTGGAAAGCCGGGCTTGAGAACGGTTAAAAAAAAACCCACTTTATTGCATAGTTGTGTGACTGCTGGAAGACTTGGGACGAGTGGGCTGTGTGTACGCTGAGGTATGCTGTCTCAGTCTGGGCTGGAGAACGCAGGTCGATTGGAAACAGCTGCTCAGCAGCTGGTCCTGTATCCAAATTCACTGTCACCATCACCCTGTTTCTTTGGAAAGGATTACCCGAGTCACACCTACTGGTATCCGTCATAACATTAATTAGCTAGTTCAATTAATTGCTGTAAAGCAACCTGTGCTGTATAAGGCATAGTGTGTCTCATTTAAAATAATCCTAGATGTTCTACTGAAGCTGACCTACCTCCAAGCAAAACACGACATGCTGTTGCATCAAGGATAGCTTATTAGAATTTCGTTTTTTATTTTCGGACATCTGTGAAAATAAGCTTAGCCCTTAAACGACGGGAAATGTGCCCCACGGTGTTCGTTTTCAATACGTCAGCGAAGCAGAGCTGAAACAAGCTGATTTCCAATCGAAGGGGAGCGTGAAATGAGTCTGAAGTTGGTGAAGCTGAGAAACGTAGGACACGTAGTAAAACAATTTTGACACGAGACGTAACTCGCTTATTCTTCATTTTGTGGCGCTAGATGTTATGTAGTTGTTGTTTTTTTGTGCGTGTTTGACTAAAGGAGATAATATTCTCATGACCCTCCGTTTTATCTCGACAAATACAGGACACGTCACTTTAGACTTTCCCTCTAAATTCCTTTGCTTTAATCACTAACCGTGCTTTCGATCAATCTTGTATGACAGATTTCACTTTCTGATATGGTAGGTTTGAAAGGTTTGAATTCTGTGCAAGGTTATCACGTCTGCATGAAAGGTAGCTTAAACGACATACTCAAGTAACATGAAGCACCATTTAATATGATAATTAGCCACATTATAATACTGGCTGATACATACATATGTATTTTGGACAGAAGCTTGTATATTGGCAGAGTGCTGCTTTGATACACAGTACCTTTTTCCCTAAGCTGAAAAACATGGTCCTAGTTTAGGTCTTTTTTCTGCAGCAGTTATTTTATGAAGGATAGCAGACTGTAGCCAAAAGGAGGATTATCCTGCTGCCATGTGCAGTATCCAGTGGTGGAAGGATATATATCGGGGGGGGGGGGGGGTCGGAAGGATTCCTCTCATCCTCTCAGATCGTGGTTTTTATCTTCAGCAAAAAAGTTTATATTTCTTGAACAAAAATGCACATATAGTCTGAAAACACTTCTTTGTATTACCTGGACATTAATAACTGATTTCTAAAAGTACACCGCGGGGTTGATATAACTTTGTCAGACATTATGTTCCCAGCAGGAAAATGCATGTACTGACCAAGTAGAGAGCTCGGTTGAAAATAACGAAAACTTGGCCAAAATGTTTAACTGTCACAGAACTGGTAATGACATAATACAAAACACTTGCAATTTACAGCCCTGTTCAGTTTTTGGCGTGGGTGACTATGACTGAACTAATTAGTTTTTCTCCCTATGGGGGCCTTATTATTTGGCAGCATGTTAATATGTTGCAGTTTAATTTACAGTGCGTTATAGAAGTCGTGGTTCTCTGTAATTGCAATTGCTTGTATCTAATCGATTGCGTTTTGCGCTCGGTCTGTTTCTGTCGTCCAAAACAAATTCCTTTTTTTGTGGTTCGTCAAACAGCATGGTTTTTAGAATGTTTCTTTTTTCATCTAGCTTAAGACGAGAGAGTTCTGGATGGCTGAGACTGAGAGCTTGACCACAGGTATCTCAGTGAATGAGAGGAACGGCAAATCTTCCAGGAAGTTGAGGTCTTCAGGAAATATCAATGCCTATTTGATTTAAATGCTTCGATGTAGACTTAGCTATTTTTGGGCATGGGGTGAGGAGGAGATGTGTGATTTGAGCTCGGCAGTCTGGATTGTGAGTCCTGGTCCGCAAATTTGGTGTCTTGCCAGATTTCAGATTTCGTATGGTACCGATTATCCATAATTTGTACACTAGATCAGAAACATAGCCGTTTCCTCATGCGCCCGTTCATAGTGAGCTATCCATAGGAGCTCCCTTCCACCGGCTTTCAAAGTGTTTCTGCTCTCACAGGTTCATCCACAGCCCTCTTTTGTAATACAATGCACCCCCCCCTCCAAAACTCAAGAAAAGGAGGTTTGGCATCCCACCAATGGAAACAGAAGGACTGAAAGGGAATTACCCACTCCCCCTATGGGTGCTTATTAGATGTGGCAGATTTGTGATGCTCCAGGTGCTTTGGAGAAAACAGGCGTACTCTGAGATTAAGGAGGTGTTCTGTGAAAGAAGCAAAGCTGTGCATCTCTTCCAAAGAGAGTCCAAATGTGAAATGCACCCAGCTCCATAGATGCAAGTGGGATGTCAACAATCCCCCTGTCAGCCACAGTCCATTGTCAGTATTTTTTGCATTATTGTATCATTGTTTTATTGTAGTATTATTTGTTGTTTTGTTGATATTGTTACTATTGTCAAGTTGCTCGTTTCCATCAGCAAACTTTTATTTGAATTTAATGGATGAATTTAGTGGAATGAAATGTCTATCGCCCTGTTATTTTCATTTAAATATATTTCTTAATGTACCTTTTTTTCGTAATAAAATTTTAAATACGCTCATTGCTCGAAGGTTGTTTAGGACAGTGTTTCTAAGGGAGCCCCAGACGGTTCGCGTTTTTGCTCCCTCCCAACTCCTAGGGAACTGGGAGAGAGTGAAAAACATGGACCGTCTGGAGGCCCCCGAGGACTGGATTGAGAAACATTAGCTTAGGAGACCCCTTTTGGGAAAAGTCTGTAATTGTATTGTTAGAAGTCAATTTCCTTAACCAGTTGGCTCATTATTGCTCTCTGATTGGGAACTCTGTACTGGAATTCTAGAATTCAGGAACGGACAAGCAAATAGTTATTGTCTTTTGACATTAATTTGAATGTGATGCCAAGCGTTGGGACTCTGCGCCTGTCATCAGAAGGTTGCCGGTTTAAATCCCAGGGTTACAAAGTGGTTTTACGTTTGAATCCTTAAGCAAGACCCTATTTTTTCAATTGTTCATTGCTGTGTATAAAAGCATCTGCCTAGTGAATCATAATCAGTGCTTATTCATTTTTGTGGTTTCCAGTGTTTGCCTAGCAGTATATGTGTGGTGACTACTCATCTCTTGCGTTAAAATTTTTGGGCTTTTTGTTATAGTGGCTTAATGATTTGTTTGTGCTAAAGTGTCCAGTACTTTTATGCTGCCAGGTTCCAAAAGGAATGAAAAATGTAACATTTAATCATTGGATGCTCAGGAAATGAACACTTGTGGGTCCTTGAGTTTAGTACCCAAAAAAGGAGAAAATAGGTTTTCCATACTTACTTGTTTACAGTCAGGCACATGTAATAAAATGCCATATAATAACAGATTCATATGCATATATATTTGACCCCTTTTGTTCTTGCTATAATTTATGACATAGTATTTTATTACGGTGTGGCACTGTGCAGACAAAATAAAGGTGGCGATCCACTTAGTGGCTCAGAGACAAAAGGGGTTTATTAACAAAAACAGAACACACTGGGAAAGGCACAAAATAAAAGGACCGCGAGGGGTCAGAACAAAATGGGAGAAATAAGAATTTAACAAAGTAACCACAAAGCAAATACACTGAGGAACTGAACAGAGTGACAAACACACAATAACTAACCACAGCATACCATCCCACAACACAGGCACCTAACACACTGACTGACTCAGGAACTGAACCAAGGCAGGCACTTAAATACACAGAACACAATGACTAACAAGGGGCTGATGTGGCTATACAGAACTAGGGGCAACGAGGAACAGGTGAGGACAATCCAATCAATGAATCAATTAAGGTACAGGACAACAGGTAGAATAAATTACAAACACAGGAACTAGGGAACATTGGCAAACACTGAGGGCTAACACCAGGAAGCACTAGGAACACAAACCGAAGCAGAACAGAATGAAACCAGAAACAAGTGGGATAAACCAAAACAGGGAAGCAAAGAACTAATAAACATTAGGAAAAACAGAAAACCAATAAATACAAAATAACAAATGAGGCTGCTCTCAAACTCATGAGCACGTTGTTGCAACCACACACTCAGTCCATAGAGCTACATGGCAGTACGGGGAGTTGGGGAAACACACTAGGCACCTGAAGGACAAGAGACAAGGTGGAGAACAGGACTGCCAGCAACATCTGCTGGCCAAACGGGGAGGAGATGCGTAGTGCAGGGTAGGACGGACGCTGACCCTGGCAGCATCTATTACATGTTATAAGCATTCTGTTTCTGTGTAGAATTCTGTGTAGTAGTGGAATTTTTTACTATTTAAGTTGAAGTGGATTCTAATTGTAATATTTTCAATTTGTGGGAAAAAGTGTGATTATGTCCCTGTAATTTCTGTTAG
Organism: Mormyrus iriodes; assembly: GCA_011763525.2. NCBI lineage: Eukaryota > Metazoa > Chordata > Actinopteri > Osteoglossiformes > Mormyridae > Mormyrus > Mormyrus iriodes. The sequence goes on along the minus strand of JAAGVU020000229.1, from coordinate 8,247 downwards.
TTATAATAATTTCTCATTAAAATCAAGAGTATATTGTGGGAGAATGGAAGACTGTTGTGGTGGCTTCTCACTGTGGCGGTTCTAACGGGATTTCAAATTAAAGGTCATTGTGACTCATTTCTTTCACAGTGCTTCCTCCTTCATACCACGAATATAATCTAATGAACTGCATTCTAACTGCATTATATATACTAACTGCATTATAAATAATGTAATGAAAATCGCAAAACATACCTGAGGCTTCTGAAATTTTCCGATTTTCCTCTGCACTCCCTCCGCTATTATTCCCACCACTTGCCTCTTCTTCTCCATTGTTACCGTGGGACACCTGCTACCACCTACTGTATGGAGTGATGTACAACACCACACACGGCGAGCCACTTATGTACAGCCACGATGAGTGTGGCTCTTCTCTCCCGCTTGCCCCTTGTCATTAAAGTTGTTAAATTTTGGAGAGTGGTATGTATAATCAGGCCCGTTTCTAGGATCTTTTGACATCCGGGGTGGAAGACCAAATCTGTCAGATGGTTCCCAAGCCGAGAGCATGGTTACTAAACAAATCATTCGAGCCTCATTTGGATTCATTCAGGGCTTTGGTTGGGAATGCCCTAGGCAGGGGGCTGCTAGAGATTTTGGGCCCCGTGAAAGCATATCATATTGGATCCCCAACCCAGAACAATCCAGCAATGTCCCAAATTTTTTAGGGCCCCTGTTACACTCAGGGGCCCTTAGAATTACATAACTTTCCCCTCCTTTACAGCGCCTCTAGCTTGGGACATACCTGGGTATAGTTCTCCATCCATCCTGGACTAGTATAGTTCTCTCGGCCTCGAGGTTCAGACGGATTTGGTTCGTGTTTCTGCAGGTGAAGGGCCACCCTGAACCTCAGGTCACATGGTACAGAGGTGGCATGCCGGTGATTGCTGGCGGCCGCTATGCCATGGAGCAGAATGCCCGTGGGAACTTCAGCTTAACCATTGAAGGGGTGCGGGCTGACGACGCAGACTGCTACACATGTGAGGCTGTCAGTGATGCTGGCTGCCTGCAGGTCACCGTGGAGATCATCGTGGAAGGTATCAAAGATGGGAGGTTAACATTATTGTTACAATTGTTACAAGTTTCCACGTGTATGACACTGATAAACATTGTGAGCCAGTCAGATTATTTGTTTCACATGCGCTGTGGGGCATACAGTGCTGTACTGGAGACCTCCACCAGGGGGAGGCCTGGCATACCTCAACCAGAGGTTCAGCATCTGGCAGGAAATCCTAGTGGATTAAATCCATCCCATGAAACATTTCCAAAACAATCCTGCATTATAATGCAAAGTCACCTCTCACCATACAGCCATACAATTTTTATGAAGTTTTATGTTGAGCAGGGTTTTTCTTTTGTGGGACTAGATATTCCACAAAAATAACAAAAATCCCCAGGGGATCGTGATCCTTAAACCCTTTTCAAGATTTTAAAGACCCCACAGCTGTTTTTTTAACATTACAATTTACTTCAAAAAACTGTTGCAACATAAACATGAATTTTATATATATGTTTGTTTTATATATATGTTTGCATTGTATTTTATTTAATTTATATGTTTTTCCTCCCAAATAGGGACCATTCAGAATAAATATAATCTCCCTTCCTCTAGTGGGACGTCAGGGTAAGATATTTTATCACCAGTTTATGTGCTTTTTGTTTATATACAGCTCTGGAAAAAATTAAGAGACCACAGCAAAATTTTCAGTTTCATTAATTTCTCAATTTATGGGTATGCCTCTATGTAAAACATACATTTGTTTGCAAACTGCAGCCTGGCTCTTCCCTGCTTCTCATTAATAAAGGGCTTCTTCCTTGCTTTATGGGACTTCAGTCCTGCTTCTAGGAGCCTGATATGAACTGTCCTCCAGTGCACTTCACACCTGCACTTAATGTTTCCCATTCCTTTTGAAGGTCACTTGGTGTCATGCTCTGATTCATCAGAAACTGTCAGATATGTTAATGGTCACCTCCGGCATTAGAAAGTCGCTTCCGCCCTTTACCTGGCTGGTTTCTGGTCGTTCCCAGTGTCTCCTGCTTCACCTCATTCTTTGGTACTGCTGTCTTAGAAACTTTGAGCCTGGAAGCTCCTGCCTCGCAGCGGAGCCTTTTGCTAGCGCAACCAGGATTAAATCAAGATTTAAAAATACAGATTTTTAAAAAGTAGGGATCTCTTATTTTTTTCCAGAGCTGCAGTATAAGATAAAAATTGTCCTTGTAAATTTCCACCTCCAGTTTCTTTTCGAATTTCAGCACACTTCAGGACTGACATCTTTAATCGCCTCAAGAATCAAGTCTGGCTTTGTGCTTCAATCACAACTTTCTGCTTGCTTTGCTATGACACCATGGATTAGTTGATCTTTTTTCTTCACTCACTGAGAGATGCATTGTGTTTAATTGCTATAATTTACCTGTATCCTTTACTTGGAATCCAAGGGCACGGTCTGGCATCCTGGAGAAGAAGCCTAGTATCTGGGGAGAGAGTCCCCCAAAGTTTGTGACGAAGCCATCACGTGTGTTCGCCACAGTAGGAAAGAGCTGCAAATTCTCTGTCAAGACCACAGGCCGTCCCCAACCTCAGGTGCTGTGGTTCAAGGTAAGTAGGCTGTTAGAAAAGCTCTGAAGCCTTTTGTGCGCTCCCCCCCCCCCCCCCGCCGGAGCACAAAGATGACCTCAGCACACTTTGTTCTCTAGGGAGAACTGGATTTGTGTGGTGACAGGCGATTCAACGCATTTCATAAATCAGGGGCCCACTTGCTGGAGATCCACGATGTCCGGCTGGAGGACGCAGGGGAATACACGTGTGTCGTGGTCAACAGTGCTGGCAGGGCCTCAGTAACGGCGGAACTGACTGTTAAGGGTATGGATTGACCAATCACAGAGCTTCTCCCTATGCTCAAGCCTATTGCATGCTCTCAGATGTAACTGCTGCTACCCCAACATTTCTGTTTAACCTAATATGTGATGAATAACATAATACATCTTAGAACCTTATGTAATTAAACATTTCCTTTTGCGTTTTAGATGCATACACAGAGACAAACAGGTAAACTGATGTTTTTCTTCACAATAAATACATTGAGATGTCAGCAGTTAATACAGAACTGCAGAATCCCTCATTTTGTATATTTAGCAACACAATGCTTTACAGTAATGTTGTTAAACCTTATATATCTTTTCAGCAATAGTTCTCCTGGTGCCATCACTGTTAGTCCAAAGATAGTTGACTCACCTGTAGTCAAGCATGTCTTGAATGGTGTGGGAGCAGACCAGATATCTTTCAAAAGCTCAGAGAGGCGAGAGAAGATGGATAAGTTGACAACTGTGGTCAGGGAGGGAAGATCGGAGCTCCGTCCCGAAGGTGTAGATGCTGGAGCCCCATCCCAAAAACTGCAGAGCAACTCCGGGGTCACATCCACCAGGGGGCACAGCTCACAGTGCAAGAGCTCCAGCTCCATCGTGCTGCGGGCAGTCAGCATGCCGCAGGACGGCAGGGGGGTGGAGCCTGACGGCCAACAACGGGCTGCTCATACGGCGTTCTCAGAGACCCCTGGGCAGGTCAGGGGGTCTGAGAATGAGAGCTGGTTTCACTCGGTGGAAATCCCTCCCCACTTTGAAATGGAGCCTCAGAACCAGGATGTTCTGGAGGGGGAAGAAGTTGTATTTGTATGCAAAGGTAACCCTGGAAATGATATTTAATGGGGGAAAATATTAATAAAAGATCTGATATTGATTATTATGAGACAACCCCCAAAATATCAAAATTTAAGTTCAGATATTTGTTAATGTTCTTTTTTAATTCATATTCAGTACTTCATGTAAAACCGATAGGAAGTAGGCGTAATAGAATTCTTTCAGTTATTACTTTCATTATTTGTATTTATGGCCCTAGTCAAGTATATCAAAATAATGAATATAAGATGATTTTCCAAGGCAGTGTGATTTAAGAGTAAATGTCCATTTTCTTGTGCATTAGATGTGCAAGAATTTTCTGTTCCTTTGACATGAAAATGCTGAAAGCTCGGCTACGCACCCAGCTGTATCAGCAAACCTATGCGTTCCTCCTCAGTTTCAGGCTCGCCGACACCCATCCTGAGCTGGATCAAAGACGGCCTAACTCTACGGGCGGGAGGAGACCTAAAGATCCATCAGGAAGGCAGAGTGTATCTGCTCACCCTGGAGAGGGTGAGGAAGAAAGACTGTGGAATTTATGGGTGTACGGCCTCCAGTAGGTTAGGAAAAGCATCAGTCAGCTGGACACTCAGTATAAAAGGTAGGTCATGAGAAAAGTGCCATGACTTAAACTGCAGTTCTTCTCGCTTAAATGTTGTTATATAGGATTTTAGGGAAGTGTACTTCCTGTTTTATGAATTACATTTACGGCATTTAGCAGACGCTCTTATCCAGAGCGATAGCGAGCAGCTGGACAAATGGTCTTTGACAATTAGCCCTGTCACTATCAGGCCGATATCGTCGGATAAGAAAGTTTAATTTTCCAAAGATGTTTACACAGCAGTACCCTATAAGCTCAGGATGCCCTTTCTCTCACTGATTTTGGCTGTATCTTACAGCAAAACTTCTTAACAGGGTAGAAAGACACGTAAATCAGGCATGTCATAGCTAACATGGGGTGGGGGACTAAGGAATTTAGTGTCCTTCCTCAAGAGGCTTGGCAGTGTTTGTCAAACGGCTGTTTAACGAACTGGAGAAGCTCAGTGGTCACCATTATTACAAAGTGTCTGATGCATCATTTAATGGAGCTGGGGAACTCTGTCAGCCTCTATAAGATTGTAGGATCAGTGATAGATCATTTTCAGTAACATTCAGGATATGGGTGTGATGGTGGTGTGATATTAGTGTTAAGGGCCATTGGTGAGGTAGCAGTGCTGGTATAGAGTACTGGTGTATCATGCGGTGCACCCTGCAGTGCTGGTGTAGAGTACTGGTGTATCATGCGGTGTACGCTGCAGTGCTGGTGTAGAGTACTGGTGTATCATGCGGTGCACCCTGCAGTGCTGGTGTAGAGTACTGGTGTATCATGCGGTGTACGCTGCAGTGCTGGTGTAGAGTATTGGTGTATCATGCAGTGCACCCTGTGTTTGGGAACAGTGGTGTGCTGAAAATTGCAGATGGTTGAGCTACCCGAGCAGCCTGTCTGACTTTGTATGCACAGACTGCATCAGGACTCATCACTGCTGGTTTATGTGTTTCACTCTAGGGCTGGAAGCTGACGGCAAGGCCCCAAAGTTCAGCAGTGTCCTGAGGGACTGTTCCGTGGATGAAGGCAAGGCGTTCAGCCTTCAGTGTTCCTTGGAGGGCAGGCCTTCGCCCCTGATTTCCTGGTTCTTAAATGGTGAGTGCTCCCCATTTTGGAAATGTGAAAAATCTGCTTTGGAATCCATAACCATGTACTGTCAATCTCCACCCTTTGTTTAACCAAGTGGAATCAATTACTGTAACCAACGGTAGTTAGACCAGCCGATGACTGCCAGCACAAAATATCCCAACACCCACTGTGGATTTCTCCCATTATTACTGCTGACTATAATTCATCAGTAGTCATATGCATTTTCACCAGCAGGGAGCAACAGAGTATATATTCACTTTTATCATCTTTCTATATGTACTGTATATTAATTATTACTTTGCAGGTGTAACAGCAATTTAATTTGCACGAACAAATTACAACAGGTGTATAGCTCTGGTGATTTTATGCATGTTTTATAGCTAAGCTGGATAAGTATGTAACTCTTTGACTGCTGCCCATCTTGGCTATGCAGGAGTACCTATGGGAGACCAGTGCATTGGATCGTGTTAAACATTATGAGTGGCACGGCATTGGCTTAAAATAACTACTTCAAAGTGGTAATTTAAAAGCTGGAATTCAACTTTTTCAATGAAAGTATTTATTTTAATTCTTGTGGATTTTAAAATCAACGTAGTAGTAAAAAGTTGTCTGAAAACAAACAAGCCAAGTAACTGATATTATTTAGGAAAAACACAGCATAGCCTCTGTATTTGTTGGCATGCCAATTATATAAATCATTACAGTCATTCAACCACTGGCCTTTTCATTGGCCCAATCATCCAAAAAGCCCTGTAAGAAACCAGCATTTCAAATGTCCTGCAAATCAGAAGGAATGAGCCCCATTGGTCACAGATAGTGCCCCACAGCAGACAGCAGGTGCTTCATACCCCCAGGGATGCCACAGCGATTCATAAGCCCCTCCTGCAATATAAGCAGAGCAATTATGCAAACAGAAACAGGTTAAGGTTGTCATAGTTGGGATTAGGGTTATGCCCATACAAATGAATGGAGAGTCCCCATAAAGATATAGATGCCTAGTTTGTGTGTGTGTGTGTGTGTGTGTTTGTGTGTGTGTGTGCGTGCGTGCAGGCTTCGTTTGGCTGGCATCCTGTTCACGGTGTACCCTGACTCTCTGCTTCCTGCAACCCTGCATTAAATAAGTAGTGATGGGAACTGGATGTATGGAAGAATTGATGGATAGATTCATTCAGTGATCTAGAAGTTTCCTTGACTCATGCAACCATTTATGAAAGGCCTACAGGGCAAGTAACGAGGCAAAAATGTTGGATATGTGGATTAAATTGGCGTTCTGGAAATGGGATAATTATGGATTTACATCAGGTTCATTTTAATCAGTCCTGTATAAACAGAAACCGGATAGAAACTGTTTCACATCTGATAGCGAAACATCTTGTGCAAATATCTAAATCACTGCCAGCTGGACACTTTCCTATAGTTAAGTTTTCATCTTTAATCTATTGTTTCCTTCTGTTTTTTGGGCGTTTCTGGTTCACTTAGTACAAGCAAGCAGACTGTGTACATGACATAGAGTAGTGACATAAAATAAGCATGAAACTAGGCCACATAAAGTCGTAATGGTACGTGACTGGTAGTGAATTGCATCCCCTGGACCATCCAAATAACCTGTTATCCTGGTCAAGGCTGCAAGGGCCCAATATTAAGTGGTACACATTCACCCTGAACGGGATGCCACAGCACTGCTGGGCATGTACACTCGCAGTTATACTCTGCAGGCAATTTACAGACATTGGACTATGAGAGGTAACCCACATAACACAAGGAAAACATATAAACTGCAACTGGGACTTGAACCCCCAACCCTGTGTGAGGCAAACATATTGCCACCCCCACCTTAGTTTAATTACTGTTTAATAATATTTGATTTACTGTAGCTAAAAGTCACAGTTTTTATAATAACATATATTGGTGCTCCTCAGCGTGTAACAATGCACATTGACTTCCTTCAGACAAGCTGATCCCCGACACCAAATCCTCGTTCGATGGCAGGGTCACCCAGCTGGTGGTCCAGCACACCGTGCCAGAGGACAGCGGCGTGTACACGTGCATAGCTGAGAACGACCATGGCCGGACCACCTGCAGTGCCAGAGTGCACGTTCACGGTGAGCTTCTGCTCCACCCTGAGCCCTTGTGGTCAGGGGGTTTATAGTCAAGGCCTGACAGCTCCGGGCCAATTGATACTCCCCATTTTCACACTGCCCCTGACCTTTAACCCCAGTGCTTTTACTCTAGGCTCATGTTTCCCCCTGTTCATTGCCAAGGATATGAAATCAGATGAAGGTCATTTCATCCTTTGTGCATAAGTACAGAAAATAATTTAGTTTTAGCGTTCAGGAGAATGTATGTTTGTGTTCTGCTTACATTGCATGACCAAAAATAACTTGTTACAGGTTTAATACATTAAAAATCATTTTTGCTGGGGTTTTACGTATCGTATTTTCTGCTGCATGCCCTGAAATTGACAGGCCCTGAAAATATTTAGATTTTAATTGATCCAACTAAAATCACTTTCATATCACCCTTTATTATACATAGCTTTCTTGCATTGAAACGTTTTCCTGCTGATAAGTTTTTCCCAAAATATACACATTTTCATCCCAGACACATCATGTTAGGATCTCCATCCATCCATCCATCTATCCATCCATCCATCTGCTAAATGGGCTGCCAGTCCATCGCAGGACATAACAACCCAGTCACTCAGACAATCATACACTACACAGTACAGAAACACTCATTATTGGGTGTGTTTGGAGTATGGGAGAAAACCCATATTAGGACATAAAACTTATTATTAAGGTGTCATTTTTATCCGAATTTCATTTAAAGGGATACACTTCGTAAAATGATTCATACTAAATTTA
>JAAGVU020000228.1:0-16835 GCA_011763525.2 Mormyrus iriodes | reverse complement strand
TAAATTTAGGAATCACTACTTTCTTTTTTTATTTGCGTTTTCCATACTGTCCCAACTTTTTCTGATTTGGGTTTGTATGTGGGTTTAACATTCATTAATATCAAGATTTAGATGTTAAGTTGGTATGTGTTTTTGACAGTCTTAATGATATGTGTGTTACCCATATAAATGTGCCCCACATATTATCGCCAAAAATCAGTTTGCTGAAGTATGTTTACTTGCACTGAAAAAATAAGAAAAATCTGACTTTTAATTGAAACAAGTTTATTAAAAGAAAAACAAATCCCTCATCAACAAACAAATATTCTTAACAAAAACATATGTGCCACAATTATTGTCACCCTTGAAAATTAATGTGAAACAATGTAACTGAAGCATATTTTCCATTTAATTTGGACATTGTTAAGTTGATTGGAGTGTATAGAAATGAAGAGAACACTCAATCTAAATGAGAGAGAAGTGTGTTGCCCTTCATAACTCAGGGCAGTACATGGAATGTAACCTCTCTGGTGGTGAAGGAGCCTGAGTTGGTGCGGGAGGTAGAGAGATACCGACTAGATATAGTCAGGCTCACCTTGACGCATGGCTCAGACTCTGGAACCAAACTCCTGCAGAGGGGTTGGACTCTATTCCACCCTGGAGTTTCCCATGGGGAGAGGCACCGGGCAGGGGTGGGGCTATTAATAGCCCCCTGGCTCAGTGCTGATGCGTTGGAGTTTACCCCAGTGAATGAGAGGGTCGCTTCCCTTCAACTTCATGTCGGGGACGGGTTCTGACGGTTGTTTGTGTGTATGTACCTAACACCAGTTCAGAGTATCCGGCCTTCCTGGAGGCCTTGGAGGAGGTGCTGGAAGGTGCCCCATCTGGGGACTACATAATTCTGCTGGGGGACTTCAATGGTCACATGAGTAATACGGTGATCTGTTACTGGACTTCTGCGCTAAGCACAGTTTGTCCATAACGAACATCATGTTCGAGCATAAGGGTGCTCATAAGTACACCTGGCACCAGAGCACCCAAGGCTGTAGGTCGATGATCGATTTTGTAATCGTGTCATCGGGTCTGCGTCCATATGTTTTGGACACTCAGGTGAAGAGAGGAGCAGAGCTGTCAACTGATCACCACCTGGTGGTGAGGTGGGTCTGATGGCAGGGAAAGATGCCGGACAGACCTGGCAGACCCAAACGTATAGTGAGGGTGTGCTGGGAAAATTTGGCGGAGGCCCCTGTCCAGGAGATCTTCAACTCACCTCCGGCAGAACTTCTTTTCTCTTCTGGGGCGGTCAGGGGACATGGATCCTGAATAGGCCATGTTCCAGGACTCCATTGCTGAGGCGGCGGTGCGGAGCTGCGGCCATAAGGTGGTTGGTGCCAGTCGTGGCAGCAACCCCTGAACCTGGTAACCCATGAACAGCGGTAAAGGGATCTGTCAGGCTGAAGAAGGAGGCCTTCAGGGCTTGGTTAGCCTGTGGGACTCCGGAAGCAGCGGACAGGTTCTGGCAAACCGTCAGACGACTGAGGAGGGGGAACTTGCAACTCGTGATGGGCTTCACCTATGCTATCTATAGCAGAGATGGAGAGCTGCTGACCTCAACTGGGGATATAGTCGGGTGGTGGAACGGCTCCGGGGGTGGATGAGATTCGCCCTGAGTTCTTAAAAGCTCTTACTGTTGTTAGGCTGTCCTGGCAGACACGTCTCTTCAACATTGTGTGGACATCAGGGACAGTGCCTTTGGATTGGCAAACTGGGGTGGTCGTCTCAATCTTTAAGAACAGGGACCAGAGGATGTGTTCCAACTTTAGGGGGATCACACTCCTCAGCCTCCCTGGGAAGGTCTATGCCGGGGTACTGGAGAGGAGGGTCCGTCTGTTGGTCGAACCTCGGATCCAGGAGGAACAATGCGGATTCCGTCCTGGTCACGGAACACTGAACCATCGCTTCACCCTCACAAGGATACTGGAGGGTTTATGGGAGTTTGCCCGACCAGTCTACATGTATTTTGTGGACTTGGAGAAGGCATTTGACCGTGTCCTCCGGGGAGTCCTGTTGGGGGTGCGCCACGAGTATGGGGTAGGGGGTCCGTTGTTGCCTGTACAAATAGAGCAAGAGTTTGGTTCGCATTGCCAGCAGTAAGTTGTATGATGCATGATGTGGTCCTGTTGGCATCACTGGGCTGGGTCCTGCAGCATGCACTGAGGTGGTTTGAAGCTGAGTGTAAGGCGGCCAGGATGAGGATTGGCACCTCCAAATCTGAGGCCATGATTCTTGACCGGAAAAGGGTGGATTGCCCTCTCCTGGTGGGATGGGTTACTACCTCAAGCGGAGGAGTTCAAGTATCTCGGGGTCTTGTTCACGAGTAATGGAAAAAGAGATCGAGAGATTGACAGGTGGATCAGTGCAGCGTCGGCAGTAATGCGGACGCTGCACCGCTCTGTTTTGGTAAAGAGAGAGCTGAGCCAGAAGGCGAAGCTCTCAATTTACCAGTCGATTTACGTTCCTACCCTCACCTATGGTCATGAGCTCTGGATAGTGACCGAAAGAATGAGATCGTGAATACAAGCGGCCGAAATGAGTTTTCTCTGCAGGGTGGCTGGGCTCAGCCTTAGAGATAGGGTAATGGGTTCAGACATTCAGGAGGGGCTCAAAGTAGAGTCACTGCTCCTCCGCATCGAAAGGAGCCAGTTGAGGTGGTTCTGGTATCTATCTAGGATGCCTCCGGGACGCCTCCCTGGGGAGGTGTTTCAGGCATGTCCAACCAGGAGGAGGCCCTGGGGCAGACCCAGGACACGCTGGAGAGATTATATCTCTCGGCTAGCCTGGGAACGCCTTGGTATTCCCCTGGTGGAGCTGGAGGAGGTGGCCAATGAGAGGGAGGTTTGGGAATCCTTGCTTAGATTGCTGCCCCCGCAACCCGACCCCGGATATGCAGCAGAAAATGGATGGATGGATGGTAAGCACCTGGAGTTTGTTAAACGTTACTACAACTGGAACCATATTATATGGTCTGATGAAACAAAAATTAAACTTTTTTGCAATAAATACTCAAAGTGGGTTTGGTGTAAAAATAAGGATGGCTATAATGAAATGATCTGAAATGAAATGAATCAGCTGTCAAATATGGTGGAGGTTCTGTGATGTGGTGGGGCTGTTTTTCCTCCAAAGGCCCTGAAAACATTGTTAGGGTACATGGCATCATGGATTCCATAAAATATCAGGAGATTTTAAATCAAAACCTGGCTATCTCCGCCAGGAAACTAAAACTGGGTCGTCATTGAATGTTCCAGCAGGATAATGATCCGAAACACATGTCCAAATCAACCCTGCAATGGTTAACTGACCACAAAATCAAGGTTCTGCCATGACCATCTCAGTCTCCTAACCTGAACTCTATTGAAAACCTGTACAGTGAGCTGAAGAGGAGAGTACACAGGAGGGACTTGGACCCTGGATGATCTGGAGAGATTATGTAAAGAAAAATGGTTTCAGATGCCAATGTGTGTATTCTCCAACCTTATAAAAGGTTACAAGGTTACAAGGTGGCTGTTATATTGACAAAGGTCGGATGTACAAAATATTAAATTCAGGGGTGCCAACAGTTGTGGCACATGTGTTTTTGTTAAGAATATTAATTTCTTCATAAGGGATCTGTTTTTCTTTGAATAAACTTGTTTAAATTAAAAGTTATATTTTTCTCATTTTTTCAGTACAAGATGAAAGTACTTCAGCAAACAGTGTTGTTTTCTAAAACTTCTTACTAACCTTTACAAGGGGTGCCAATAATAGTGGAGGGCAGTGTATGTATAGTTACCCATGCATTTTCTCATATCTGTCTTAGAGAAATTGGGATACATAAAATAAGGTAACCAAGTATCTTAGTGATTCCCCTTTACTATTAGAAGAAGCTTTTTCCTTTGTCCAACAACCCCTTTCTTCCTGCATTCCCTACATTCCTTATTATCTGATCTAACGATAATAGCGGCCCCTTCCCTTTTACCTTTACATTTATATCAAATGAAAGAATCAATTTGTGTATTGTTAAACATGGATAGCAGATTAGTGTAATGAGCCAAGCCAACCACAAATTGTAATTCACAAATGTTTGATTGAGACTGCCATTCTAGTAAACTAACATGCCTATGCCATGCCTAACTCTGTCTAGGGTTAAGGTGTGCTGCCCAGATGGGGAATTTGGAAAGTACCTTCTGTAAATCTTACTTAAAAGTGTTAACATCTGGTGATGTGCAAGAATACCTACCCATAATATGTACTGATTTGAGTCATCAACATACATGGTGTAAGTTAAATTGGGAATTAATTAATGTAGATTGTACGAGGTGAGAACCTCCAGGTTGGTATGGCATGTTTGGTGTCAAACTAATGGGAAAATTCTCCTTAATTTGAATCTGATCAGGGATTGTCATAAAAGTGTACATATCCAAGGTTACACGCTCTTAACGTCAGTAATCAGCTTTAAAAGTGGCATCAGTATAGTCATAAATCCCAATAGGACTGCTACAGACACCCCTTGGACACGTTATTATGGCCCAGGCCGTTGGCCAAAGTGTCGAGTTCCTGATAATCAGTATTCATGGACCTTAGACCATAAAACCCAGTGCCTCAGATTCAGAGGTGCAAAGTCCACCAGAGAAGCCTACCCAGTGAAGCCTACATGTAAAGCCCACCCGTGAAGCCTGCCTTGAAGTCTACTGCACAGATGAGAGCTCCAGCACCAACAAAAAGCCTTGCCAACTTAAAGCCTCACCAAAGATAGAAAACCAAATGTGGCTCCACACTAAGAACCGCTCCAGACATCGCTCTTTCTTGGGTGCTTTCGCTTCCTCAACTCATCACCTCTGCAAGCAACTGCCAAAGACTCTGCAACTAAGTAAACCAATTTGCATTGATTTAACAGTCTAATCTGTTCTATTTAATCTGATTTATAACCTAGGGTTGCATTCTTAAAATCCTGTGCTTGCTTTGCAGAACAGTATTTCCCTTTTAAGAGTACCCATTTAAATCTGATCACTGCATTACCATATTCTATCCTATTTTATTTATTTTAACCTGTTCATTTGCATTTGTTTTTGTTGTTCTTTGAAGGTCAAACATAAAGCGCTGTCAAATTGTCAAATGGGATGGTCTGGCCTATGGATAATTTCCTGTTTTTGTCATCAGGTCTTCCCACCCTTACCCTTGAGTCACGCAGCACCGCTCCTATCACTTAGCCATGACACACCCACTTTACCTCTCTGCAATGAATCTTGGGATATGTTGAGTTGTGAAGGATCCGTCAGGTGCATCTTTCATGGAGTGGGAAAAAAAGAACACTTCTAGACCGCTTCAAAATGCGACAGCTTTGTCACATTGCTGTGATGCATTCGGTCTTTGAATGCAGCCTTAGAATGATGCAGCCCCTGAATTCAGACAGCCAGGATCTGAGTCAACTGTGGATTTGAGTCATGGGTACGTCAATGTTGGAAGCCAAATACAAAAGCAACTAAAAACTAACTAAACTAACTAAAAAATAACTAAAACTGAAAACTGACAGTGCACGTGCGACTCAAATTCATGGTTGACTCAGATCTTGTAGTGACAGGCTGTACAGATCACATCATTTTTTTTTTTGCAAAACCATGCTGTAATCCATTGAAAAAAATTCATGAACAGATAATATAAGTGGAAGGTTACGGCAGTTTCTTCTGCTTTCTTCTCAATAGGCATAAAAAATGTCTATTTTCATCTGCTCAATAGGCATAAAAAAAAACTTCCCATGCAGCATATTATGCTTATCTAGCTGCTTAAAGCACAGTGTAGCATAATAACCTGTAATTACAGATGCTAGTTTTATGATGTTAACGTAGCCTGTTTGGTATATTATAAGATCCCTTACATATATCCCTGACTTGAAGCTAGGGAGATTGCATTTAACTAGCTGACATTTTAGTATTCCATATAGCATGATGCATGCAATTCTAACAGGGTATAATTCAGTTTCAACAGTGGTTCATACATGTTGAGTCCATGTTTCTGATTCGATGGTTAGCATTAGCAATATGTAGCTTTAATGATGTCTGTAATAGTGCGATCAATACCGTGGTACTAAAGAAATAGTAATACCAAACAGCTGCATTGAAGCGGCTTGGGAAGAAAGAAAAGGCAGCTGGACCCTGTTTGCTTTATTGGATTGACTCAGTTCTCCCTGGGATACCGCAAAGAACATCTCCACTGGATGAACTCCAGGATGCTACAAGTCAATTTCAGCAAGGAATCCACGTCAAAACGAACTTTCGGATGACCAGCCAGACGAACAGTGGACTTTTAAAGTAAGAACCCTTTAAAGTAAGACTGTGCATGTGGACAAATCGAAAATAGGCTAGGTTGTTAGATATTTTACTACGTGATTAAGAGTGTTCATCTATTCCAAGTAGCACCTCTCTCTCCCTCTTTTCTCTATTTTATTTTTATTTTCTTTACATTCTCTCTCTTTCTCATATTTCCAATTTCCACCAAATCAGCTTTTACATAAATATATAAACATTGGAACATGACATGTGGTGCTGTTAGGGTAATTCAAGTTCTTTATTCCGTTAATTCCACAGAATAGTAGAATTTCCACATGGATTAGAATTTCCTGCTGCTTTCCATTGTGTACTTATCAGTGCTGCCCTTACCCCGCACATATACTTTGCCGTGGGTACGCGGGTAAGTCAGACACACTCTCACACACACATTGTATACGTCACACACTTACATATCAGATCCAGCCTTTTTCTGTCTGCATCATACCCTCATAAATATTGCCCATTGTTTGTTGTTGTTTGTGTTGTTTTATGTAAATAAATGTCTTTTTATTAAATCAATTGTTGTATTTGGTCATTCAGATAAGACCAAAGTCAACACACTATCCAAAGAACTTCCAAAGCCTTCAATTGGATCCTAACTACTTTAATTAAACTGATGGGATTTGGTGTGATTTGAGACCAACTGAGATTGATTAAATTACCATATTATCACCCAGTACCAACAAATATCACAATATTGCAGCCCAAATCATGTGAAAAGCCTCATTAGGCCTTCTCCACACCATGACTCTCCCGCATGTGAGAAAGACAGTGAAGGTGGACTCATCAGAGAACAATACATGTTTCACATTGTCCACAGCCCAAGATTTGCACTGCTGCCACCACTGAAACCAACATTTGGCATTGGCACAAGTGACCAAAGATTTGGCTATAGCAGCACGAACATGAATATTGATGCTATGAAGCTCCTGACAAACAGTTTTGGTAGAAACAAGAGAGTCAAGATGCACATTTAATTTTTCAATGAGTTAGGCAGCTGTGGTTTTATATTTTTTTGGATACAATCCGGGTTAGTGACTGGCCATCCCTTTCAGACAGCTTCCTCTTGCGTCCACAGTGTTTGATGTGGTTTGTGCTTCGTGGTGGTATGCTGACATTACCCTGGATACTGTGGCTCTTGATACACCATAAAGACTTTGTTCTGGTCAAAGATGTGCCAACAAGACATGCATCAACAATTTTTCCCCTTTTGAGCTTTATCTCCCATTATGTTGTGTGGATTGCAATATTGAATGTATAGCTGTGCTATTGCTCTACTAATTAAATCTTCATATTCTGCTCCTACTGATGGAATGTGCAATCAGTGAGGACTAGATACCAGGCCCCGCAAATTTAGGCGTGAAACTTCAAACACTATTGGCCAGTGTTTCACTTTCACTGTCCAGCCCATGTCACATTTTGCCCTTCCCTTAGATGGATTTCAACTTAAAAATACTGTGTAGAAACATACTAGGCTGCTTTCTCAATTATTATCTCTAACATCGGCATTTTTGACTTTTACTTTACTTCCCTTATTTCAAGAAAATGATTTTAAAATAACTTGTCAATACTAAAGCCAATCTGAGCTCCCTTCACCATGTGAGAAATGCTATTCCAGACGTCTCACCTTTGTGGTACGTTGATGGTGGAATGTTCTGCTGAACCACATGCTGTCATCAGATTCCCTCTCCACCTTCAATACCCATCTGTTTTATGAAATCTTCTACTAGCCTGATGCCTCTTTACATCCTCTGAATGTTCTTAATGTTGCAGTTGTGATCACAGAATAATTAGGTTATTGCTTCCTTAGAAGTTGTTGAGTAACTCTTGCTCCAGTATTGCTCACACTTGTACCTGGGCATTATATATATTTAACAATGCATTATGTAATAACTTCATAGAATGTAACAAAGTGAAGAATAACAATAATAACAACAACAACAACAACAATAATCATTATCATCATCATCATCATCATCATCATTATTATAGTTATTATTATTATTATTATTATTATTATTATTATCATTATTATATAATATTATAATGACACGCCCCATAGTTCGGCCTCTCCTGTTTCTTCCCTGGCATGGCTTTAACAAGCCACGCCTGGGGCTCGTTACCTTGCATCTTTTTTCCTGTCCTCCCAGCTGTCTCCTGTTCGCTCCCTTGTTTGTCTTGTATTTCAATTCTTCCCAATCATATGCTCCCCAGATCCATCATTAATGTTGTACCCTCATGGTGCTTGTGCTTTTCCCCTGTCTGGTTTACTTGTTTGGATCCATGCAGGTGACAGTCCAGTCTGAATCCCAGTGTGACCTCCATGGCAAAAGAAGATACTGCTAAGCAGCCTGCTGAGTCTCCATCTCCAGAAGAAGGACATGGGGACATATCATGCAGGCCTGTCGCCCATAACCAGGTCCCTTGTCCTCTACATCTCACTGTTGTCTCTGCTCCAACCCTGTAGGACCCACATCACCACCTTCCTACTTCAACCTTGTAGTCCCCTTGCCACCTTCCAGCATCTCCAACTCTGCTGGTCCCTCGACGCCCTCTGGTCCTGCTGGCTCCTCAGCACCCTCCAGTCCCACCGACCCGCCAAGGTCCATGGGTTCAGCGACCTCTCCTGCGTAAGAACCCTGGAAGAACTGTGAACCCAGGGTTGGCTCACAGCTCACCAGGCTCCAGAAGGTCACTCGGACATTTGCCATTGTCCTTTCCTATGCATCAGTCTTTTTCCCTTTGCCTTGTTTCCACAGTTTTGCCCTGCACTGTTTCTACCGTGGTCCTTCCCTATGTTTCTGTCCCTGTCCTTGTTGCTTCACCTGTCTGTGTTCTGGTGTATGTGGTATTGGTCATCCTCCTTGTTTCCTCTGGTCTTGCTCAGACCTGTTCTGTACCCCTGGATGTCTCTTGGGTTGTATAGCTTAGTACCAGTTTGTGTATTGTACCTAGTCCTGTCCTGTCCCCTTGCAACCTGTCTCATCCAGTGTTATTGCCCTATTGTTCGGTCCCTTCAGGTTCTTCCCTCTATTGGTCCTATGTGTCCAGAGGGCCCGTTCGGGGGGTACTCTCACACCATGTACTTGTAAATTAATCTGTAAAACTTTTCCTGGTTCTCACAGTTGTATTCTTTTATAAGCATTATGGAATAGGATTCTTATATAGAGCATCATGCATAGTTTTGTACTACAATGCCATACAAATTTCCCTGCACATACTGATACTGTGTTTATTTAAATAACATTTTTTCTAACCCTTCTTATTCTAATGTAATAAATAGATGTAGGCGGACAGTTTAGGGGCTCAGTAGGTAGTACTGTCACTTTGCCTCCAGAGTTAGGGGTACTTAATCCGCCTCTGCTTTGTACATTTTGAGTCTCCCTGTATTGTGTGGACCCGTGTGAACCTGGCTAAAAGAAGTGTATGGAAGGTAGATTCATATGAAATCTTGTAAGGTTTCATTCACTATTTACATGAAGTGGATTGGATTTGTGTTAGCTGGTCATAATTCATAATATTTTGACAAAGTATCCACATAAATTTAGAGTTGGTGAATTCATTAGTTTTCCTACATATACAAACACGTACATGCACATTCACCCAACAATAACAAAACCAGTGTAGAAAATATGAATTAGCATTCCTTAATGATCCATTTAAAAAGTCATGAGAGGAGAAGAACTGACAATGAACCCAGTGTTATATTTTTCTGCTTCTGCTATCCAGTTTTTTGCCATCAATATTGTTGTCTTGCAAAACAAAAAGCAGTGGTAAAATTGCCATTGGTATTTTTTTCCTTATTCGGTATGTCTTAGTTACAGGTTGTGGCATGTGACCAATTAAACACAGGTGTTATGAAAGCTTAGGTTTAGGCAAAAAGTTTGGCTTATTTCCTAGTACTTACAGTAGGAAGTATCAGTTTAATTTAATCAAGATTAAACAAATTACAGAGCAGAAAAACTTGAGTTGGCTGACACTGGTTTTTGACTTGATTGAGTCCATATAAAGTTTTATTGGCCCGTATGTTAGCAGAAATCAATTGACAGGACTGAGCACAATTTCATCCATAGTACAATAACAGCAACCACAATGAAATTATTGTGACTATCTCCTAAATTGTCTATGTATAAACATGTACACGGATGTGTAATACAATTGCCTCTTGTGCTTTTACTGAATCACACAACACATTTGGATGCTTTTCTCACCAATATCCAGCTGGTGATTTATTTATTTTTTTACGCCGTGGAAGCTGACTCACCCCAGTGTTGTTAAATTATTCTGATGTGAAAATGTGTTGAAAGTCAAAACGGCTAATCATTTACTTTGTATTGTGATCAATGATGTAGTGTCTGACAATAAACTGTCTCATCCCCCTGGAGTAATGTTAACAATGATCTCATATGACAGAAAAGAAATTTGTCTGTGTGTATGTGTGTGTTTGTGTGCGTACACACACACCCCATTCTAAATCCATAGGCATCAACATGGAGTTGGTCCCCCCGCTATAACAGTTGCCTCTGGGAAGGCTTTCCACAAGTTTATGGAGTGTGTCTGTGGGAATTTTTGCCCATTTATCTAGAAGTGGTCAGGCACTGATGTTGGACGAGAAGGCCTGGCATGCGATTTCCGCTCTAGTTCGTCCTAAAGGTGTTTGATGGTGTTGAGGTCAGGGCTCTGTTTGGGCCAGTCAAGTTCTTCCACACTAAACTCACCCAACCATGTCTTAATGGACCTTGCTTTGTGCACTGGGGCACAATCATGCTGGAACAGAAAAGGGCCTTCTCCAAACTGTTCCCATAAAATTGAAAACATATAATTGTTCAAAATGTCTTGGTATGTTGAAACAATATTTCCCTTCACTGGAACTAAGGGTAATATCCTGAACACTGAAAAACAACCCCATACCATTATCCCTCCTCCACCAAACTGTACAGTTGGTACAATGCAGTCAGGTAGGTAATATTCTCCCAGCATCCGCCAAACCCAGAGTGATCCATCAGACTGTCAGACAGAGAAGTGTGATTCATCACTCCACAGAACACGTTTCCGCTCCTCTATATTCCAGTGGCAGCGTGCTTTACACCACTCCATCCGACACTTGGCGTTGTGCTTGGTGATGTAAGGCTTGCATAGCTGCTCAGCGATAGCAGTTATTGAATCAAAAGAGTGTTGGGTACTTTGGCATCCTCCAAACTCAGATTGATCCATAAAACTGTCGGACAGAGAAGTGTGATTCGTCACTCCACAGAACACGTTTCCAGTGCTCCATATTCCAGAAGTGACGTACTTTATACCCATCCAATACTTGGCATTGTGCTTGATGATGTAAGACTTGCATGCAGCTGGTCAGCAATGGAAGCCCATTCCATGAAGCTCCCAGCACACAGTTTTTGTGCTGGGGTTAATGCCAGAAGAAGGCTGGAGTCAAAAGAGTGTTGGGTGCTTTTACTTACTATGCGCCTCATGCACTCAGTGACCCCACTCTGTTACTTAACCTGGTATGCCACTTTGTGGCTGAGTTCCTGTTGTTTCTAAATGCTTCCACATTACAATGATACCACTTACAGTTGACTCTGGAATATTTAGCAGGGAAGAAATTTTACGAACTGACTTACTGCAAAGGTGGCATGCTATTGATAGTACCACGTGTGAATTCACTGAACTCTTCAGAACAAACCATTCTTTTACAAATGTTCGTAAACCTGACTACATGGATAAGTGCTTGATTTTATACACAACTACCCCATGGCTAGGTGCCCTAGTGCTTTTGTTCATATAGTGTTATTGGCCATGGCTTCAGAAACAAATTTCACCACCCCTCCCCTCCCCCCTGCCCACCAGGATAAGTTGTTTGAATGGATGTACAATAAGTTTGAGGGACATGTTATACTCTATGAAGTGGATGCCGTTTTATTTTTGAGAAAATCAACAATCTTATAAATGGCTTAACTTACTTACATTGATAGGGGAGCAGAAAAGCAGAAAACATCTAAGCATTTTAAATAAACACTTAAAATATTAATCCCTGTATATCTCAATGACTTCATATGAATTTATAAAACAATATACAAATTTCAAATGTTTTCAAGGTTACACAGAAATATGGTTACAAATAATAGCATTGCTTCTTCATAATGACTTTAGTCATTTTCTTAATAACCTTCCCAATGCTAAAACCAGCTACTTATCAAAATATTTGTCATTATGAAAAGATTATAATTTGTACATCATCCCATATCAAATGCTTTATAACTTGACACATCTTACCTTTGATCCTTGTCTACTGTTTTCACTTTTTTTTTGTCACAGCCCCATATAATTTCTCTGTGGTGGAAACTAAAATATTTTTCAAGCGATGGGGCTACGACACTGGATGAGACAACAGTAGTATTTGATTCAGGTTATTGACAATACTACTCATGATGGGTTCTCATCACAACTTACAATTATATTTTGCTATCATTGTTTATTTTGTGGGGGATAGAAAATACAAAATTTAATATGACTGGAAGTTGGGTGAAATTTCATTACTCTGGGATCTGTAATAATATGTTTTGTGTACCCAGATGTGCCATGTTTAAAAAATCACATGCCAAAAACCAATATACAATATTTCACGTGAGTAGCTATGTTAATAATTTTAATTATCCCGCTAACCATTACTGGCAAAACAAATGAGCAGGACCATGCTCTACTGATGAAAAAAGCAGGGTTTCCCTAGAGTCCTGCGTGTGTGCAATCAATGACACTTAGAACACCAGGTAAATCTGCAATACAATAAAGTCAATTTGATCCTCCAATGATACTTTTATGGTGGGAGTTTTGATGAGTTGCCAGGCAACCAACTTAGTCCTCTTGCTAACATGAACAATAGCTCTGCCAGTCATCCCCTTTGGAGTGTCAGAGGCCCTGCAGGAATACACTGCAAGCAGGACAGAGACCTTGACAGGTTGCTCAAAGGAGCACTAAATGGTAAAATATACAAAAGAGAATGTTTAACAAAGAGTATAATGTAAATGGCC
The DNA here is from genome assembly GCA_011763525.2 of Mormyrus iriodes. NCBI lineage: Eukaryota > Metazoa > Chordata > Actinopteri > Osteoglossiformes > Mormyridae > Mormyrus > Mormyrus iriodes. The sequence goes on along the minus strand of JAAGVU020000228.1, from coordinate 3,466 downwards.
TATCAGAACAAATCATTTCCTAGAGTGGAGTGTCTATGTGCCCTGTAAAATAATATTCCTAATATCTATGTTGTGCTCCATGCCACATGATTAACTATCTGGCTTGTAAACTATTTGATAGCATTCAGCACGCTGCATTAAAAAACCTTGAAAGTCACAAGAAACATGAACATAATACACAATGTGACCCTAACTAGGATAAGAGGGTGAATGGATGGATGGATGGATGGATGGATGGATCAATAAAAAATGCAGCATTGATTTACCTATAATGGGACTTACTTATCTGTAAATTTGAAGCAGCTGAACACAATACAGAACATGTCATACTTTGTGAGCTGTCTTTGTTTCAAGATCAGCATAACTCTAGCTGGGAGCCACGCTAGTTTTCTTGAGGTAACTCTCATAGCTTTAACGGTACACAAACAAACAGGAAGTCTGACCTTTGTACTTAAATCACTCCATTAAGTTGTTCAGCTTTAACTGAAATGATTAAGTTCTATGGCAGAAAAAAACTGTGATTTAAAGCACTGGCATTTCTAAAACAAGTTTGAAGAATTCTGCTTTCATAGCTCTTGACTTATCCGCCAAAGCAACAGATGCTCTTTTTATTCATTTCTGAACAAAAACAAACAAATGAATGACAGGATGATTAATTGATGATCAACATCGCTGTTCATAAATTCAAGGACTGAGCTGCACTGGAACAATAAGACATATACATACATTTACATTTAAATTTGAAAAAATATTTTCCACCTCACGGTTTAATAACAACGATAATCCGCATGGGTATAGTTTATATTCAAGTGCCACCATTTCATTTTGGATTTTTTCAATATAATTTTAGCCAAGTGGTTTAATTTTGCCGTCTTTTAATAAAATTTGGTGCTGCCCCTTTAAAAACTGTGGCTGCCTCCTGGCATCTGGGCTTCGCCTGTGATTGGGGTAAAGGAAACGCGGAGGCATCAAACAGAAAAATGTGTTCCCAACATGGTTTCCTGATAGAAGTTAGCTGAAGGATAAATACAAGGTACTTTTGGAAGATAATACCAATCTCTGGGTTTTGATCGGTGTTTATTTAATGTATATAGTGCTGGTCTGATATGTTATTTTAACTGATGGTTAAGGATATAACAGTTATCACAACAGTTGGCGAATTTTCAATCAGTATGCATGTGATACATTATATAGTGAGGTAATGCAGTATGTGATATGTAATTTTATTTCTAATATGAAACTAAGATGTCGCCGGCGAGTAATTTGTCATTTATTACAGTTAATTGTGTTATACAGGTTTCTTGGGTTGTATCCAGCGATATGGTGGTATTGTGTTAACAATTGAAGGTACCATCAGTGTGAATATCTTGTAATTGCAAGCAAATTAAGATGTTTAGTCCTTTCATCGGTGGTGTTTCCTGTCAGACCCACTTCCGAATTTCTCAGCTCTAATTAAGCATTGTATATTTTGTGTAAGAAATTACAAGGAAACTGCCCCATCTTTCATTAAAAAAGAATAAACAAACATTTTGTGCATGCTTAGTTTTTATAATTAGGCTTATATTCTAACTTTATCCTGTCCAGAGATATCAGTCAGAATAAATAACCCAGTGGGTATCGTTGGTTTGGTATTGGCTTTCAATTACTTCTCCAGATAATTTTTATTTTTATTTTTTTTCTGTAATGGAGTCTGAATTGCCTTCCGTTTAACCTTTCTTCATAGTATGAGATTATAATGGTGACTTCCTGAATCCTTAGGGTTTGTAGGAGAAAATGAATTGTGTGAAGTGTGAAAAACTTAATTTTTATTCATCATACCATTTTTGTTAGATCATGCCAGAACTGTTCAATATCCGTTATTAATTTCTGTTTCAGGTGAGTTGAAGAACACTACACATTTAGATTTTCCTCATTTAACTTAATGAGCCCTTAACCTCATACTCGTGGCTACGATCTTCTAAACAATTGGAAACCTTGATTAAATTTCCTTCAAACCATTTTCATTTCTCCACAAAATTACCCAGTAAAGTATACCTGCAATTCTAAAGTAAGTGTAGTGCATTAATATTCAAGAAGGATAATAAATAGCCGAATGTTTAAAATTATGCAGTAGTCTGGTGTATTGTGGTTTTGTAACTATATATTGCATTGTAATGGGACTAGAAAATGTTACTTTGCAGTGCATTTCTTCTGTATAGCAATTTTCAAAATATTATTCAGTCTGGCTATTGATAATAAATGTGTCAATTTTGTTTAACTGGCATTCAGAAAGTGGCATTTAAAAGCATGTAGCTTGTTAATTGGCTAGTTGTTGTTTTTTAAAAATTCAGTTCTAACTGGAGCTGAGCAATATGACAAAAAAAAAATCATGAAAATTTTACCTTTATTGATCGATATAGATAATTATAGATATTATAGTTTTATAATGCTGCTCCAATTTCCAAAGAGTATGTATCCTAATATAACCTGAATGAACAAGTTAAAATAAACAAACAGTATTATTAACAAATAAGATTTATTTTTAACGAATAGCACAAACTATATAAATACAGAATTCCCTTAAATTATAAAAGGTTATTTATTATTAAGTACTCAAAATAACATGTACCATAGCTAAAGTGAATAAAACAACATAACATAGTATCTATAATAATAGGGTTCTTTTTGGCAATCAGCGTGCTCGATTGGATGGTATTTTTGGAGGTGGTGACAGATTTGTTGTATTACCAGACTTTATTGGAATCTGTCGGCAGCATATTTTGCAAACTGGCTTTATCTGTGTTTTGTCTGTTCAGAGATAGCCGAACCACTTCCATACTTTGGATGACATATACCCTTTTTTCGGTATTATCTCCTCCTGTGCAATTAACACATTCTCTTCCTCCAATTCACTTTGCGGTGCATCTGCGCTCCCCGACTTTTTTTTTTCCAAACACATGACCATGTTGCTGTTGTTTACGTCGCCTTTTTAATGGGGACGGGTAAATTTGCAAGGTCATCGGTGATTGGCTTTTGCGCTGGCGTTCAGCTAAGCCTACGCACTGTGCGATAGGCCACAGCGCTGTCGGTCTCAGCGCAGTCTAAAATGGAGCAAACAGGTTCAATCTAATTTTATACAGTACTGTGTAAAAGTCTTAGGCAGCCAAAGAAGATGATGTTTAAATGATCTTTATGTTGGTATAAAACTATGCTATTATGCCTATCAACGTGTGTTAGCTTAGTCATTTCAAAACCTCTGCTAAAATGACCCCCTTATTTCCAGCAACCATCCAATACATCTGTGTTTTTTGACTTGACCACTAGCACACCTTGTATGGCTAATTAATATCTCACTGACTTATTTTTTTACTAATTAAGTTAATTAATTAAGCGAGCTTGTGGTGAAATTCAATAAATACATGGAAAGGCTGGGGTGCCCCCGAGGAGAGTTTTGGGAACTGAAGTGGTGTTCATCTAGCCATCCAGC
>JAAGVU020000227.1:0-16845 GCA_011763525.2 Mormyrus iriodes | reverse complement strand
GAGATCTCAACATGTTTAAGGCCGTTCTGAAGAAAAGCCGAGAAGGTGGGAGGGCCAGCAAGAAGGAGCCAGGTCTGTATGAGCAGCAGCCCGCCACAAGTAACACTGCAACTTCATTGCTTATCTTAAAACACCGATCAGATGCTTGGTTGCAAGACAAAACAATCAAACTATATCAAACATCTGGTGATTGGCTAATTCAGGATTGACTATTGACCTCTCTTCTAATGCATTCTCTTTGTATCTCTTCCTCCGGGTTTCCCCTTTTGCCTTGCCAGCTTTTTGTTTGCTTTGTGGTCAAAGCTCCCTTTATGTATTCGTCATGAATCACATAAAAATATTCAACCTTTGAGGCCTTCCAGGGATCTTTCGGTTTCTAAATATCAGTGGAAAAAGCAGTGTTTATGATGAGTATTTGAAACAAAATGACTTTCACAAAGGTGAGAAATGAAGGCTAATTCTCGATCTAATTTGAAGAATTTCTGTGTAATGTATAGGTGAAGTTATGCCTTGATCTCTTTGAAATGCTTCTACAGCAATTGTTGCACTTGAAGAACCTTATTTTTCCCCCATGATAAGTAAATTGTGAGTGTTGAGGGGCTTCTTAATGTGGGTGTTTAAAAGTGACAGTTGGCATTAAACAGGTTTGGGAGGATGACGTGATGGAAAAGACTAGTTAACTGGTTCTCCTCTAAATGTCTAACTCTTGAGGAAATTAGAGCTTTAGAAAAGCATGACAATGTGACTGTGATGGATGGATGTTATAGACATTCAGGGGAGCATCAAGATAATTTAAATTAAACCACATCTTCAGGTCAAGCAATTTTCAAAAGCGAACACACCAGATATTACCCTTGACTTTTTTTTTTTGAAGATGGAACCGTCACACTTAGCCTTTAGTCATGTCTCCATGGTAACACCTCTCAGACCATGCCTAGACGCCTTCTAGAGGGACAGAATGTGAATTGTCCCTGCTCTCCCCTAGGTGACACCTAATCACTTAACAGAGCATGCTGTTATTGCTGGAAGTATGCCTGCTTGCAGCAGTAGCCCCTCCATATGCATTTTTGTGCCTCTGAATGCTTTTGTTTACCATTTACATGGTTCATCTAGTGGTGGCTGCTGTGGAGCCGGACTGGCTGTATCCACAAGGGCAGTTTATCTAGTTCACAGCTGTTTCGCATGTTTGTTATGTAGGTAACTGAATTACCCCACCCACACGTTCCTTTTAGTCACTCCTGACCTGTGGCTTGTTTGCTTTAGAAAGACTCCCTGGTTACTAACCTATCCTCCCATGGACCCCCTCTGCTTCTGGGCCCCAGTCATGTCTCTCCCCCCCCCCCCCCTTCCCGTGCCTGTTTCAGCTCAGCCTGCCTCCCTCCCCTGTCAGTACGCATAGATTTTCATCCCAGCGAGAAGAATTCAACCTGAGGCTTTAGGCCCTTCAATTCCATTCTTTCAAACTCCTCTCTGTTGACCTGGTGTTTTAACAAAGAGGTTAATCAAGTGCAGATCTTCCAGGCTGCTTTTGCCGGAGGTTACCACCGCCGATGTCGAGGTTCTGTTTTTCCACGGGGCTTGTGAAAGTGTGCGGAGGCACTCTGTGCATGGTGGGAAAAACCAGTCAGCAGTTTTGGAGGGGCGTAAAAATGTCAGAAAGCTGGACACCAAGCTTTTCTAGTCAATCACGTCTGTCAGGCGTCTCATCCCCACCCACTGCCGAGGGCTAAGGGGATTGGGGGGGGGGTTCCAGCTCTGCTCAGGCACATCAATCACCAATGGGTAACTGGTGCCCCGACGTTGCACTCATAGGATTAGTTTAGTGTGTAAACTGTTGTTCTTATTGGCCTGAAAGGTTGCCTTCTTTTTTTTTATCATGAGCTGTGGGAAATGCTGACGGATTAAAACACTATGACATCGAGCAGGTGCTCTGATAAGCTTTGGGATCGAAATGTTACAGATGACCGTGAGACATTTTGACAAGCAGAGCAGTGTTCATATTTCTTTATGGGCTTCGCGATAAATCTTACTTCCCCTCGGACAGCGTGCTTCCTGTTGTCTTCGATAAGTGCTTGTAGATAAACCGTGCTCCCTGAGCACTTCAGGCATATGTACCCAGCAGCAGTTTCAAGATTTCACACACGCTTCGCCCAACAAGAAAAGGCTCTTTCAAATTCTGTCTGATAACTCGGTGTGATGGGCTTCAATTTAGTACAGAAAACCTTTTATAAACTACGTCTGGTAGGATTTTTTTTCTCTACACTGAAAGATTGCTGCCTCTCTGTAAAATCTGTTGCTTCTCTGTGGTACTCAAGAGGATCTTAGTTACATAGACAACCTTAAGGAGAATTGCATGTTATCCGAAACTGGATGTTCTTCTGAATCCTTACTGAACTGTGAGTCCAGACTGACACATGGTACATAAACATTTAGCATGCTGTCTTAAGTAAAGGGGAAAAAAAAATCTGTCTTTTGGGAGCAATACTTTAAATCCATTGCTGGCTTTTGGTGCAGTGAAATATCCTACCCCTCAAATGAAGCCGCTGTATAATACCCTTTGGAGACCAAAAGTCTTAATTGCAACAGCATGAAAGGATGTTTTCTATTGCAGCTAACAGTACAGAATTACCAAGTCTTCTCTCTAGTGCCTGAACCACAAGAATCCTGAAGAATGGCCTTGTGACCAGCTGGTGGGTTGAGGATCACAGGAGAACAGCTGGGTCAACACACTGGATGCCATGATTAGGACTCAGTGTTCAACCATGTCAAGCTCGATGGACCATTCAAGAGCTGCCCAAGCTTGAGGAGCACAATGGTAGAAGAAGGTCCAGCAAGCCTTAGAAAGGGCTCAGCGATACAGAATGGTGACTAGGAGAAGCCCCCATCAAAATGTAAACACAGTATGGCTTCACACACAGCTTTTGGAATTCTGTGGCTTTGTCCTGGAAGAAAGGAGTCATGGAAATGGGGCCGGCTGCTCACCGGATTGCCCTGGCTCACTAACACGTTGGCCGCTAATTCAACCCTGTCATTTCCCATCACTACCCAACCTTCCCCGTCTCTGGCACGTGTAACCGGCCTTTTCGAACTTCTTAAAATAGACTGCTTTATTGTGCCCCCCAGGGTATGCAGTTTCTGAACCAGGATCCCACCCTCATGGGATTTTGGCTGTTCATTTCTCTGCCAGCCAAAGTTGATGTGGTGCCCAGGCTGAGGTGGGCGGGGAACTTTGTTTAAGGTCTTGCACTAATTGAGATGAAATCTAAAGAGGTGGAGTCCATTTATTGCTTTTACTGGCCTGTAACAGCCCTTTTAAACACTATCGGGTTTGCTGAATGCAGTTTTCAGACCAAGGTGAGATTCACCAGCCATTGATTAATGCAGCCGCTCCAGGAGAGAAATTGGCTGTTTCAGACTTGGGGTCTTTGTTTGACATTAAACTGGGTTGATGGCAGCAGAATTGATTGTTCCCGGGGACGTGTTAATCTCTGGGTGCCATTTCTGCTTGGTAGCTGTTCGGTTTCATGATATTGCTCTTTGCTGATTATCTAGAGGCATCAATTATCATTCAGGTGCTAAAAATATGCAGTGCCCTATATATTCCTTTGTTGTTATGAATACCTTATAGATATCCTAAGTTCAGAGAGGTTGTCTGTCCCCCTCCTCCCACCCAGACGGCTTTGTAAATGCTTTATCATCCTGCCCACCTTGGGTATTAACCAAATTACCCCCCCCCCCCCAATCTTGAGTGATAGCCAAGAACTTGCAGAAGTGCCTTAGAAACGTCAGCCTTGTGATCTTCCTATGACTGATGGCACTGTGATGGTACATCATCTCTTTAAGGATATAGACTAGTTCACCATCTTAAGACCATGTCGCGACAGTTATGAATTTGCAACAGAGCAAATGGGGTTTTCCAAAGGATGATATGGTTTGTTTTCATAAATGCACGAGGCTCCCAGCTGTTCTGGCCTTTGCCTCAGGGGGGAGGGGTGCTCGAGATTCCTATCGCAGCAGGATAACCTGATCCTTTTCTTCGACGGGAGTTTGCCGCTCCTGGTGGTATGGGTGAATCTGGGGTGTGGTAGCACTCTGAGCCTGAATCTGATTGACCAGCTTCAGGTGTGTCTCTCCTGAGATTTTCGTACGTGCTCACATGCAGATGAGTCCCTTGGATCCATAAAGACCTTTCAAGCCCGCCTTGTGAATACATGAAATTATTGTATTGCATATGGCACCTACTATCAGATTTAGTGCCCTTAATCTTATTGGAACTTGTTCAGTGAATGCAGTAAAGTATAGAATAACACAAAAATAAAGGGCTATTAGCATGTTATGCAAAAGATGACAAGCAGATGCATTGAAATGACTTCATGCTCAACACCACTGAAAACTCTTTGTAGGTCAGCCTCTGCTTAACAATATGTCCTGCTTTGGTCGTAGTACATCTCAGAAGCTGTTAATTACCGTGAGAAAGCGTCAGACACTAATAGAAGTGTCTCCTTCTGTTTTTTTTTTTTTCCCCTCTTTGGTTGCCATGTGGCATTGACCATTACCACTGAACACAACAATGCAGACATCAGAACCAGCATGTCACTACAAAGCTCCTATTTTTCCCATCCAGCCCAGCTGATTCAGAGATGCATGTGTCCCATTGCAGGGCGTGTGGGCTGTGCTCAGTCTTCCTCAGATCCGCCGCGCCATGCGTGACTCGCTCTAAGAAACAAAACCTGATTAACATCGAATTTGACGTTAATGCTAATGAAGCTTTGAATGGGGGGGATGAATATGTAGTTCAGGAAATAAACACTGAGTTTTAATGTTAATTGTGTGTCGTATTTAATCGCACCCTGTGTCTCATCCTGTTAGTTCAACGCTTGTGGGGGATCAGCTTTGCCCCCCCCCCCCAAGACCCCAGAGTGGGTAAATGGCCGAGATAAAAGGATGGATCACATTACACGGGGATCGAATAAATGTTGTTCTGTTACGACCGCAATCATTCTGCAGAAAGGCTTGGCTAATTATGAGGCGTTAACACGCTTGACCTGAATGCTTAGTTGTAAATAAAGGGAAGGAAATAATCGATGGGGCTTTTTTATTGATTCTGGGGTTGGGAGGGTGTTAGGAGTCTGTTTTGCCAGTGTGGGGATGGGGAGGTGTAACAGGCCAGTTTGGTTGGAGGAAGGCCAGAAAACAGAGGATGTGAAGTTATTCTGGAAGGTGAGCCAGCGTGTTTTCATAGATGCGCGAGGCTCCCGGCTGTTCTGGTCATTGCTGGGGGGGGGGCCTTTGAGATTCCTGCAGCAGCAGGATAAACTCTCTCTCCACACCTTTTTGTTTTTAAATCGACTTACCCTGCCTAGTTAAGGTAGCCTCCCTGCTGCTTTCTCAGCCTTGGTGATATTAACGGTATGAGGTCTCAGATCGAAGGAAAGCTGTCAAATTCAAACAAACGTTAAACTAATTGTGTGAATGGAGGAAAGCTATGCAATCAGATCTCTTGTAGAAAGCATGAGTGAACTTCAGCGTTATATAAAAAAAACAAGAAAAGTGTTAATATTCAGCACAAAGCATGGTAATTTAATCATGTAGTTTTAAGAAAATGCCTTCAGGATTATTGGCAATGCTTGGAAAATGTTCTTCGAGTACCTTAAATGTGAGGAGCTAGATGCTGACAGGATATGGATTCCCTTTGAATAATGTATTGGAAGTTTTAATGGTTACAGTTGTAGGCCAAGTGATGTTATCTGGATAATTGTTTCCGCCCGTTCCCTTGGGGAATTGGACAGCTTGACGAAGTCTCTCCTGACTGACCTGTCATTTTTTTTTGTCCGTGGTGCACTGATGTGAAAATTTTGGCTGATACCAGTAACTGGCTTTCAGGATAGTTAGACTTGTATTCATGCTTTTCTGTGTTTGTCAAAGAAACTGACATTTTAAGTCTTGAAAGACCTAATCCTACACCCTCCTTGCATGATCCCATTTGTACCAGTAGCGAAGATCGACACTCTTGTCCTCATTTCTCACAGAGAAATGCAACCGCACAACTGACGTTCCCGGTTAGTAGCTCACCGGATAAACCATTAGGTACACCCATTTTTTCTCATGGGGAAACCGTAGATGATTTTAAACCAAATTACCACCTTTAAAAATATCAGTGTAACGGCAGATAAAAAGGTAGTAACAGTTTTTCCTAATATTGACCAGAGATATTAACCAATATACCAATGTCTTCATTGTTAATGAACATCCGTTGATATTGAGATATCATGCATCTCTAATTTTAGTGTGATGCCAACAGCTTTTGTGAAAGGCTGTCGGAGCATTAATCCATTCAAATCTGCATGCGTGTTTTCCTTAGTCCTTTCGTTTCTTGTCACAGTTTAGTCCTTGTCCTTTAGCGTGTTGGCGCTATCCTCCAAAACAGCTGATTTTTATTAAGGGGAGTGATGCTACTTCTGGAGTTCTGGAACCTGTCTCTAAGGAATGGGTCTGCTGCTTCTCAGCTGTTTACAGAGAGGCCTATTTGAGGCTCCCCGCCTTCTCCTCCCGGTGCCCCTGCGACCAGGCAGGGTGAAGCAAGTTCTCTGCTAGATTGCGAAGGTGGTTTAAGGAATGAATAGTTTGTCAAAACATCCAACTACCCTCTTTCCTGCCCAGTTGTCCCGCAAATGGACCCACCTGCTTGCTCGCCAGGTGGACCTCTTCTCTCTGGCCAAGCCGGTCCTTTGATCACCCCTGGTTTTTTGTAAACACAGCCTGAATGCTGCCAGTGATGGGTTTGGGGGGTCGGGGTGGTTCAGGCCGGCTGTCTTGCTGTGACGTCAAGATGAGATTAAAAGGGAAATTAAGGCCTTTTGTAGGGTAATAATGGTTGATGTGGTAAAGGCAGACAAGCCGAGGTTCTGTGGGCAGGGAAAGCATGTCTTTATTTGGAAGGAGAATTCCTAAATTAGCATGCTACACTTTCCACATGTGTGATACAACTGTTGCGTTAATGGGTAAGGCAATAACACATCAGTCTCTGCGTGGTGGGTCAGGGGATCTGGTCCATATTGCTTCCTGTAACCGCAACAGAAAGCTGTCTCCGTCCTGCCTGACTTGGAAACAAGATCAAGCACATGGGCAGGGAGACGCTGGGGGGTGACTGATTTCAAATCCCACCCTCAGCTCTGTAACCCCCTCGGCGATAGATTAGCCAACCCAGGTTCTTTCTCCCCGGCCTGAGATGGACAGGCAGGTCCCAGGGAAACAAACTCGGGCTTGGGGCCACAGGAAGTCTGGACTGCAGAGGGAGATGCTGGCTTGCGATTAGTGCTGGGAGACAGCTCTACGCCGAAGGCTTCCCGCTGCTGGCCTCCCCCTCTGCCCGTCGGCTGTCTCGTTAAGCACTGCCGTCTTTTTAATATCATCAAACCGTATCGTTGTGGTTTCCTGGCCGATCAGGCTACTGCCAAGATGTCTGTCCTCCAGCAGTCACTTTTGTTGTTCCGTTTTGTTTGACTCAACAGTGCAGTCATGTAGCATTTGATTGATCTAGCAATCCCCCCCCCCCCAAATGGAGTGAATTGAAATTCCAGTTTTGAGTTTGATTTAATGATAAGCTGGGATGCTGGTGAATGCACTCAGGCTAACAGCAATTTTTTTGTATTAATTGCAGGCTGACACTAAACAAATCATGGAGAAGGTTCTGTCTGTTAACAAGTTCAGGGTCCCGTTCTGTTTGTTCTTGTTGTCTATACCGGTTACAAAATAAACAACCTAGTTAACCAGATGTATTTTAAAATGTGGAATAACAGCAGCACATTGTTCTAAATGAATCTTGAGCTTCCTCCTTGGGCCAAAAAACAAAAAAGGGGTGTGTGTGTGTGTGTGTGTTTGTGTTTAATCCCCTCTTTCCTCCAAAGAACCAAGACTCCTCTCTCTCAGTGACTGCAGGAAGGCTGTGGTTGCGCCTGTCGAGTATTGTTTACGGTGCGGAGAGCTTGTTCTGCCTCCGCCTGTCATAGGAGGTGGCTGAGGAGCGCTTAAGACCGCGAGGCTGTTCTCTCTCAGCAGCTCGGAGCCGCGGGTGTGAGCCGCACACTGTGCATCCTCCAGACGTTCTGTCGCGTCAGTGGGTCGTCTGTTGTTACTGGAGTCGCTTTCTCACGAGTGATTAGACATGGTGGTCCCCCCCCCACTTCCGTCGCTTTGCTGTACAGTCCTTGGTTAGAATCCGGTCATCGGAAGCTTGGGAAGAATTTTCAGTTTATATTTAGGAATGAAATTGCCTGCATCTTTTTTTATATAAGTATTTTCTTTCTGAACTTTTCTGCTCGTGAAGTCCCAGCTTTGACCCAAAATGCAGGATAAATCCCACTATTATGTACTGTAGAGGGTAATGCTCTTCTGCCCATCTAGCCATCCTAAATTTATAGAACTGGTGTAAGAAATGAATGGCTTAATTTCCCCTCTGTTGCATCACATGATGAAACCCGGTGCCCATGCATGTTTGCCCAGGACCAGCTTCTAATGCAATATCATTAATCTGTTTTAGCTCAGTCAGGCGTCCCCCACAACACCTGCACAAAAATTTCACATTAAAGGCAGCCCAAAGCTATCGGAACACTAAGAAAGGAGATGCAATATCGGGTCATGCTTGGAAGCTTATATGACAAACTCAAGTTTCCCTGGCATCACTCAGGTGCTCTAGAACGGGAGATGAAGCGTATACAAGACACCTAGAGGAATTTTGACGGGGTAGCTATTGTAGTACCGTGGTGTCACCAGCCAGTCCGGAGGGTAAGGAAGATGATACCTTCAGCATTCGTTTAATTCTATGTTGCCTTTAGGGGATTAAAAAAAATTTTTTTTGCTCTCACCCCCCTTCCTTCTCGTTTCGTAGCATGGCGATTTGACTTGGAGAGACGCCTCACCTACATTCCCCTACTCCAACTTTTCCAGCTGGCACATGGTCGCGGTGTTTTCTGTGTGCCCTAGCTGCAGGATGGGCTGAGGTCTATCTAGGGGTCAGGCTAACATTATCCAGGACACTCGAAATAGCCTAATCTTTCCCCTGCTCTCCTCGGCTGGCGGGTGGGCCGTTTACCTGGGAAGTGTTTAGTCTGGAAGGTTTATGCGCTAACCCATTTAAACGACTACGTCAGGGGGGGTCAGAGGTGTTTCTGAATACTGAGTGACGTCCCTGGGCTGCTGTTGATGGCTTTTATGTACGCTTTAACGTTGCTAATGTGAAATTAATAGGGTATTAAAAAGCTTGCCAGGAATGTGACTGGCCCTCCATTAATAGCTGAATACTCTTTGCATATTCGGGTGAAGTAATAGTCACATTAAAACAAACACTTTAGTTATAGTCTGTGACCTTATGACCTACTGATGTTAAAACATGGCTGACGTCACTGGTTAGGAATACAGGGAAACCTGATAACTAGCAGCACGTCACTCATGCCGGTTCTATCTTCTCTCTTATTTGTGAATTTTTCGGTCTTCACCTGTCTTTGGTCATTATATCTCTATTTAGACATGAGAAGCACTTTTTGGTTTTCCTGGTATCATCCTGTTAAACCTGTTGCTTGCTGTGTGTGGGTCTCCCCCCATCCTCCCTTAAGTTGGCTAGCGGTGCTGCTAAAGCACTTGGCTATGGCTTCAAAGCCAGCCCTGGCCCTGGGTACCCCTCCCCTTGTGAAAGGCCCTGACCCCTTGTGCTGGTGGCTCGGAAGCACTGAATACACAGATGACCCCTGGACTCCGCCTTCCATCTCAGAGGTATGAAGGGCTAGTGCTGCCTTCACACCCTGCCTCCCACCCCCTGCTAAAAGGAACCAGGCCTGTGCATGTGTCACTAGCTGACATGTTCCCGCTAACGGCTAAGCAACAGTACTGCCGCAACAGGCACTTTTTGGGGCCATCAGTACAGTGCATTGTGGGTAACTGCAGGGGTATGATGGCTGCTGGTGTTTCACGTGGATATTGGTGTCACCGGGGTGTCAAAAGTCAAGTCAGCTAGTGCTGCTCGTTTGCTCGTGGGATTAGTCCTGGGGGGGCATCAGTGTGGGTACAGGCTTTGTAGTGTCCGATTTATCTCCATTCATGTCTGCTCAGTCGCACTGAGCGCCGATTGTTCCCTGCAAAGTGCCGTTCTCATGACCCTCACCTAGGCCCCCAAGGAAATCCTGCTTAATTATCTGTGCTAATGGCCGTTAACCTCTGATTTCCTACCACCCCCCGACCCTTGGCCGTGCTTATGCTCAGACACAGGACGAAGAGAGTGGTCACCAACCTGGATGTTCTTGGATGCCCTGGTTGGGTCAAAATGCTGATGAGAATGAGATCCTGTCATCATCTCGCCCTGGGGATGAAGGTGCATTTGGTACTTTGATAAACTGTGTCTAGCAATCTCGACCTTGCCACGTTTTGATGGTTCTAATTATGGTGATCTTCTCTATGGCAGCGCTCGGTAATTTCAATAATGGGAAGTTATAGGGGACATAATTCCACCATTATGACAGACTGGGCGGTGACTGACTTTGGCGGTTGGGTGTGTGTCGGGGGGGGTGTTTACTTTGCACACAGCAAGGAGCCGAGCTGAGCCGGCTTTGACCCCCCAGGGCCCGACGATCCATATTGACGTTCCGGGCGGCGCATAATATGGGCAGCATGAATATTAATGGAGGCTCTCACTCCGCTCAGTGCTGTCAGCCGAGATTCCGAACCCGGCCCCAAAACCCGCGGCCGGGGGGGTGACATTGGTGCTGGAGTCCAGCATCTCGGGTGAATCACTGTGCCAGTTAGAACTGGTTCACTCTGCGTTCTTTTGCAAACTTGTAATGGTTTTGTAGGAGATGAGCAGCATATCATGGCCTTTTCAGATCAGAGAAAGTAGCCTTATTGAGTTTTTATATATATATATATATATATATATACATACACAGTATGTTTTATTTATTTTAAACACTAGAGTAATGTTTTTCGATCAAGATGCTGTGGATTCAGCTCATTATTTTGCCTTTGACTTTTTGGCACCACAGTCTCCAGGGACAGAACATGCTGTGTGTCTGGTACATGTGTGAGCTTTGTGTGTGGAACATGTGGCTATCTGTAGTTTCCATAGAGACTCATGCACATACACAGTCTGGTGCAAGCTTGTTGTTCATGTTTATATTCACGTTCGGGGAGGAAGCGTTAATTTTAATATTCGTCCCCACGCTCACCAACTCCCTGCAGGGCAACCTGGGGTCTCTCCTCACCCTAGCCTCCCCTTCCGCCACCGGTGGCACTGTGGCGTCAGCAGTCCCAAAAAAATCACAGAGTGGCGGCCAGTGTCCTCACACTGAGTGAGCATATGGCTTGTGCCTCGCGTGACCCAGATATTTCAGAGTATGCCAGATTCAATCGACCACATATAAAATGCCACTGATGCTTCTCGCTCTCTTCCATTCCGGTCCAGGTTCCCCTGACCGACAGCCACTGTCTGGTGTCTGTCGGGACTCGTCGTTCGGCTCCAGCGCAACATTTGGGCTTGGTTAGTGTCTGTGGGAGTCATTTCTGGAAATAGGCTGGATCTATAAATAAACGAGAAAATAAAATCTAGGCTATTTTGTCCAAAGGAGCCATGTTGTTAGCTGTTTCACCTCATTTGAAATGGCAGTGCAGGTACTGAAAATGGTTTATGACGTGTGTGTGTGTGTGTGTGTGTGTGTGTCCACAGACCTAAAGATTTTTCTCATGCACTGTCTGTTTTTGCTCATGAATTTTTGTACAGTCATATAGTGCCTGCTGAGCCCTTGTGAAGTTAAGAGAATTTTTGTTTTAATTTAACGGCACCTTGAATGCAAGTGTGTCATTCTGCAGAAGATTTACTTTGACCTTGCGTCGCTCTTTTGTAAGTGACTGCTACCTGTGCTCATTGGGAATCGGTATGCTTGGTTCAGTCACCCAGGGGTGGAATGGGGACACGTGGCAATTGAGACGGTCACCATAACAACGCCTGGCAGGCAAAATGGGAAGATGATTGACAGATGCCTGGAAGAAACTTTTCCAAGCAGTGATTGGCTTGGAGGAGATGAGGCGGGAGAGAGTCCGGCTGCCTGTTGGATGGTCTCTGAGGCCGGCCTTGGCTTTAACCCCAAGAGCTTTTGTGAGCCTGTCAGGCCAGGCCTCAGAAGTGCGTGAATTGGCGGGGGTGGGGGAGACGTGGTGCAGCCTCCTGTGCGGTGGCAGAGATTCCCACTGGAACAATGTCCGACGGTCCGTGGGCTTTGTGCTTTAACAAAAAGGCTGCATTAATTACAGCTGCTGGAGTCTTTCATCCGAAGACCTGGCTTGTTCATATTTATTACAGAGAGGCTGAAGGCCAAATTGTGTCCACAGATCATGATTCATGGATTTTTCTAGTTTGAAATTTTGTTACATGTCCCTGGGAACACAGCGAAATTCTTCTGCCACTGCTGCTGGGGAGGGGACAGGTGCCTGGGCGGGACAATAGGGTCAACAACAGCGCAGATAAAGGACAAAATAGCAGTGCAATGAAGGACAAAACAGAGCTGAATAAAATGCAAGACGGAGAGCAACTCTAGACGTGTCACCATGGCACAGCGCCATCTAGGTTCAGTCCTCCATCTCATCCTCATTTGCCCCTCATCGAGAATGATAGTCCAAGTAGGTCGAATTACCGGATTAATAAAAATGGGAACTGCCACAGCATACATTCAGCAAAGGGGTTTCCGGCACGCGGTCCCGGGTGGATCTTCCTGTGGACAGAGGCCTCGCTGGCTGGTGTGCGCGGGAACGCAGTATGAATGCGTAACCGTCTTTCAGCCAGCCCGTCCGTTGTCCTGGCAACGGCTCACCCCCTTTGTTTAGGATATACTGCTGCTGAAGGGGGGGCTTTGAGTCTGCCACTAGTGGCGTATGTCTCACACGCGTGAGTATTTATCATGTCTGTGTACACGTATGTGTGGTATTTTATAGGGTCATATTTAGTATGCCTGTGATAGTGGTGCAGTACACAGGAAAGGGGTCTCTGTCAATATCTGCCAGGTGACACATAATTTTTACGTGGCTTTTTCTTCCTAACATGATTTATGTATTTTGTGTGTGTGTATATGTGTATATATGTGTGTATATGTGTATATATGTGTGTGTGTATATGTGTATATATGTATATATGTATGTATGTATGTGTGTGTATGTGTATATGTCTGAGCACTTCAGTGATGGCTTCATCATAAGAGCTTTGTTTTTCCTGTAAAATGTCACGCTACAGTACGTCACATGTACTTTTTAATATTCAGATTTTAAGTTGATTTTAATGCTAAGTCAGTGAAGAGTGATTTAATGTGTGTTCTAATTGCCCACGTTTCTGTGTTCCTGGCACTCATTTTTAGTATTGCTTGAAAGACCGGATTTAAGTGATTTTTTTGCGCAGAATAATTCTAAGCATGACTCAGGGTTTGCTACATCTATGCTTCACGTGTCTAATAACATCGGAGTGAGTAGTTCCCCCTCAGCTCCCTGGGGTGATGGAGGTATAGAAGTTAATCTTTCAAACGTTCATGATAATGCAATAGTCTTCCTGCCTTTTCCATCAGCTTGTGGATAAAGTGCCACTTTCTGTGGGGTCCGACTTACTGAGCTTTAATATGTCTGAATGACTTGTGAATAATTGATCTCCAGTTGAATATTCAGTGATTGAAAGCATCATCTCGCTGGGTAAAAGAGAGGCCCATCCTCTTCAAGAATTTCTGGATTAAAATTTTGTGCTCTCTTCAGTGTGGTGCTGTGTAATTTGAAAGAGCTTTTTTCTGGCCTCAGCAGGGATTGAAATTGTAGGCTTGGTCTCCTCTCAGAATGGCAGGAAGTCACAGAAATATCTGCGGCGAGTTTGCTATGGGGCTTCTCGCTGCTGTCGAGGTCTGACCGTGGCATCACCGGTGAGCTTGTGGGGGTCGCCGTAACCTCTTTATTGCCTTCTGCTTGTTCCCTAATTGTTCAGAACAGTGTTTCCCAATCCGGTCCTTTGGGACCCACAGTCCAGGTTTTTGCTCCCTACTGGGAGCTGGGAGGGTGCAAAAACATGGATGGACTGTGGGTCCCAGAGGACTGGATTGGGAAACACTGGATTTGGGGGTCATCTCCCTGCCCTTTCAAAGTGATTTCACTCAGGTCCACGCCTAGACATTCTGTATGTAGCGTCTTTGACAATCGGTGGGTGCAGACGTGTCTGCCTGGAAACATGAGGACGTCTGTTGCGGCTGAATTCCAGAGGCCAAGATGTCAGAATCAACTCCCATGAAGAGTAAATTCACACTGTGCTGGTTGTTTAGCTGGTCCTTTAAATGCAGAGGTCTGTTAGATGTTAGATGTTGAACTGTTTTCTGTTACATTTCCTGGGAAGAACGTCCTTCCTGCTGGCTTCTCGCTGGTAGCATTTGCGCATTCCCCTCCCCCAGGTCTGGCCACCAAGATGTATATTGAGTCCTCTACTGGGCCAGCGAGTGGCACCCCAATGCCCCCTGGCTATGAAGCTGTGTGGTCCCATAGTTACACCAAACAGCAGCCACAGCCCTGCTGCCCCCATGCTGTTTGACCTCCAAACTGCTTCGTCGGGAAGCACTTTGAAAGTCTCTCTGACTGTGCATGACAGTGACACCTTCAAGCACAGGAACCTGCCATTCAGTCTGAGTAAAAGCAGCCTTTTCTGGAAGGATGTTTTTTGGCGTTTTTGGTTCTTGTTGGAAATCGAAGTCTGCCGTACTGTGCTAAAGGCCACCAAAGAAAATGTTTAAAGCTATTTATCTGGGCAGTAAGACTATTTTTGCCCAGAAAACACAATTTAACATTAGAAAATATACCATATTTCAATAAAAAATGAAGTTACTGATGATAAGATATTTTTGGATGGCTGGGACACAGCCTGGGTTCTGCTTGGGGCTCTCCTGCCTTTCCGTGTTTAAGTATACCTAACTTCATGAGGTGTTCATTAACCAAACAAGGTGCACTTGTGGCCACGTTCAACAAATTCATGGGTGTATTGGATGGTAACTGCAAACACAGGGGTGACTTCTGCGCAAGTTTTGAAAAGACTGGCATTCGCTCTGACAAAAAAAATCATAATTTTGCATCAACGTAACTTTCGTAGACGTACAAAGACTTTTGTCTGTGTTGTATGTAGGGCTGCTCGATCATAATCACAATTTTTTTTGGCCAATATTGAGAATGATTAGCACAATTTACTTATTGACTTTGTAAATATCATGTGTTTTTTGGACTTTTAAAACAACTTCTCTTTAACTGTGGATTGCCTTAAACTCCTATAACCCAAGTGAGAAACAAATAAAAAGGGACTGGAAAGGAGTGTGCTGGATTTATAGCACAAGACAAAACTAAATGAAATGCTGCACAATCATTTTATAATTATATATAAATGTAATGAGATGAAATTTATCTCAGGTTTTTTGATAATCATTGGAAGCCAAAATCTTAATTCAAATTTAAAATTTCATTAATTGCTCAGCCCTAGCTGTATGTACAGTAATATTCTTGTGCAGATGAGCTGTCGCCCTGTAGCTTATTCTGAAAATATTGCTCTTTAATAACTTTCAAAGACTCTTTGACTTTAGATTAGACTAGCTATTATTGAAAGGGGTGGGTCTCATAGTATGTGATGCTGAATAGTGTTATTGTTGGCCCATCCTGAAGTCTCGGTGCAAATTATGCAGACCCTGTCATTTATTGGTGTTCCCGATTGCCTGTTAACATGTCACAGTGGCCAGATTGCCAATCGATTTGGAATGAAATGTTTGCGTCTCATGCATAATAGATCTCACACGGTGATTCGTTTGACTGGAAACTCCATTTTCTTCAACTTTGGGTGTTTATTTTGTCTGGGTAAAACCCTTAGCAATGATTGGCTATTGGTAAGAAGGCCTCAATTCTCATTGGCAACAAGTTACGATCAATGAAGTGTTTCGTTTTCGTTGTTGAAGCAAGTGTCGGGGGTGGGGGGAGGTTGCTTTTTGTGGCATAGTTTTGTAAAAGGTTCTATTAAATACCAAAATTAAAGATTTTAACAAGTCATATGGTTTCTCTGGGGAGAGTGTGTCAGCGATTTGGAACGGAGTGCGCAGTGCATTATGGGTTTAATGTCTAATTCCCCTGTGAATGGAGGGAAAGAACAGTGTGATGCCTTCCCTATTCGCTGGTGCCCTGGCAGTGCTTTCTGAGCTTAGATAAGTGCTGCTAGTTATACACTCATAATTCAGTATGTATCCATATTTAAACCACCATAGTTGCGCACACCCAGCCGTTAGCAGGGAATGGTGAGTGTGTTCCGGTTTGCTGGCTTTAGTCCCATTCTGAGTGATACAGCCGGGTTAACGACAGGAGCAGTTTTCCTGGGGCCTTGAGAAACGAACCATTCCCATGCTTCATACCAGGAGCTGGGAGGGAGAAAAACGTCAGCTGTCTGAGGGGTCCCTGAGGACCGGGTTTGGAAACACTGTTCTATTGGATGCATAAAACGAGACCTCGTGTGGCTGTGTCTCCAGGCCCTGTGCTTGGGGAGGAGCTTCTCAGCAGCCTGCCGAGGTGTCCTCACACTAAGGCCTGTTCCTGTTTTCTAGCGTTCCTCCCCTGTCGAGGGGCTCGTTAAACACAGGATGCCCTTGTTTCTCCCACTGAGGGGAAAATAAGGTCACGCCCTGCCCTGCTTTCATTAGTACCAGCAGTTAACACTTAACCCCCCCCCCCCCCCCCCCCCCCCCCCCCCCCCCCTGCCCCCCCCCCCCCCCCACACATCGTACCATTCCTTGTGTTTGTGGTTCGTTTTTTGGGTTCTTTGTT